>JAVTVY010026305.1:0-10062 GCA_036873755.1 Hanleya hanleyi | reverse complement strand
TATATTGCATAATCTTTCTTAAAATAGTAATGGTTCATACATATATAATGAATTATCACCATACATGTAACTGAGCAATGTAACGGAACAGCTGCAATGTAAGAGAATTTGATAAATGTAGATTTAGATGAGAGAGTTTGTAAAAATTGTAATTTAAATGTCATAGGTGACGAGTTTTATTACTTGCTTGTATGTCCATACTTTAAAACAGTACGAGAGGAGTTATTATCGAGAAAATACTGTAATAATCCAGATACGTTCAAAATGTCATGTTTAGTGAGCAGTAAAAGGAAATCAATACAAAGTAAAGTTGTGAATTATTTAAAAAGAAGTGCAAAAGATATTATATAGATAGAATTGTTATATAAAGGTAGACTACGGTCTCCGACTGAGGAATTCAAATCCCCCGTCACTGTAAATACATTGTTTCTGATTTATATTTTATTACTCTGTACCTTTGTATCTAAGGTGACTTACTTACTTACAAATTTCGGCACATTCTTAATTACCATTGTATATAAAAGTTCTATTCTAATGTTTGAAATTAACTTGAGTTAAAGAATAGTTGATAAACTAAATACTCGTCCAGCTTAATTAACATTTGTAAATGCTTTTCTCTTGATATAACTGTTAGTTTGATTGTTGCTTTGATGGCATGCACCAATCAGTGTTAATAATACAATTGTTGATAAGCTAAATCCAACTTAGTGAGAACATTGTATTTCTATTTGATGGGACAGAAATATATAACATGCAGCTTCGCAAAAAGATCGAGCCCTTTAGGCTGGCATATCATTTGAGGTTGCACATCATTGGCAATGCACATATTTGAAAAGACAATACATAAAACAATGGTTTCTATATCAGTGATATTGAGGTTGGATTAAAAGAAACTATATTATATAACTTGAAATAAAGATTACATTTCTTTTTCAAAGTAAGCATATACAGCTCATAGTTAGGGACAATTGACCGTGCAATCTGGGCCACCGAACTTCTTGGTGTAACTTTGTGTCAGGATACGTGAATTATATAATCCCTTTTCTGACAGAGCTATTAAGGGGAATTAGGACTTGAGACATTTTTGAAATTTTGAAAGTCATTTTTTCGAATTACTTCAAAGAAATAGTCGTATTTTCTTGTGTTTAATTGTGTTTCCTACCTTTCAGAGATGAAATAATGCACCCTTGATAATTGAGTGCCTTTTTGAAAATTTCAACCTGACAAACAAAATGTCAAAATCTCTCCTGATTTTTAACAATGTAATAATTGCAATTGGAGTAGAGGTATCATTTACAGTATGGAATGGGACACCAGCCTTGTGGGTGAACCCTCCCATTTGTATGCAAATACAAGAATATAATGACAAATGTTTTCAATAATACATGTGTAATGCTACATAATAATGTGCACTGGTAAAACTGGGACACCACAAACTCCGTTAATTAATATAATAAGTTAAATGTGTGGACACAAATATGGTTCATGTAAAAGCTTTAAGCTAAATCATATGATGTGGAACAGAATGATTTGATAGCAAAATTGAAGGGAATTTTGTCCTTCATTTAAGGCGACACGAAATTCAAAACTGATAGAGGTTCAATACTGCGGGATTCCCCCGCCGGGTTATTCAATATTGTACTTCTGAAACAAAATAATGTCATCAAACTACATGTATTACTATAAGTAATTACTATAAAGTATATATTGTAGGTCATTTGTTGTGTGTGTATATACAATGTACACTACATCTCCTACGTAATAGTAGGTTAGTTTCACATATAAGAGATATAAAATTTGAAATATGAGGGTATGGGGTCGGGCAATGCCTTGAATAAGTGTAGAATGATGTAAGCTCCCGGAATATATGAGAGATAGAGGGTGTGGCTCTATGCCCCCGGGGGTGAGGACATGCTCTCGGGGGTAGTGGATGGGTTGAATAAGTGTAGATGGCGGATGGGGTGAATAAGTGTATGATGAGTGAGTGAGTGAATAGAATTTAACGTCGCTTTCAACAATATTTCAGCTATATCACGACGAACCAACTAAGCACCACCCAGCCCAGTCGTGTTCCTGCTACTTCAAAGAAGAGATCTTTGAAGCAGCATGGAACCAGCCACCCTCCATCCACCCTATAAAACACTCAGGACAGCGCACAAGACACAGACAGGACACTTGCATGGTGCAATAAAGACAAGTGATATTACAGTGCTAGACACCACATTATCAAGTTCCTGTTGCTTCTCGGCAAAATGGATTGAAGCAACAGGAATCTGAACCCACCCAACCACCCGCAAGTGTATGATGATGTAAGCTACTTGAATACATGATGGTATGGGGTCAGGCGAAGCTTAGTTTAAGAGATATAGGGTGGGGTTCAGTACCCCAGGGGTGGGGATATGCTCCCTGGGGTAGTGGATGGGTTGAATAAGTGTAGCATGATCTAAGCACTCCGAATATACAAGAGTATGGGGTCGGGCGAAGCTTAGTTTAAGAGATAGAGGGTAGGTCTCGGTGCCCCAGGGGTGGGGACATGCTCCCCGAGGGTAGTGGATAGGTTGAATAAGTGTAGCATGCTCTAAGCTCCCATACTATATCAGGGTATGGGGTCGGGCGAAGCTTAGTTTAAGAGATAGAGGGTGGGGCTCGGTGCCCCAGGGGTGGGGACATGCTCCCTGAGGGTAGTGGATAAGTTGAATAAGTGTAGCATGATCTAAGCTCCCAGACTATATATGGGTATGGGGTTGGGCGAAGCTTAGTTTAAGAGATAGAGGGTGGGGCTCGGTGCCCCAGGGGTGGGGACATGCCCCCTGAGGGTAGTGGATAAGTTGAATAAGTGTAGCATGATCTAAGCTCCCAGACTATATAAGGGTATGGGGTTGGGCGAAGCTTAGTTTAAGAGATGGGTGGAGACATGCTCCCCGAGGGTAGTGGATGGGTTCGAAAAGTGTAACCAGATGTAAGCATTTGGAATAGAGGACAGTTCAGGGGGTCGGGGTGGTCTTAGTTCAGGAGACATAGTTGAAGCCGAGATGCTGTGGACAGAAATTTTTTAAGTCCAAAACTTTAACATTTACTTGGTCCTGGGGTCCCAGGGGTGGGGACATGCTCCCCCAGGGTAGTGGATGGGTTCAGTATGTGTAGCCCGATGCAAGCATCTGAAATATGAGGGTTCTGCGGTCGGGCAGGCCTTAGGATCAAACTTTAACATTTACTTGGTCCTGAGTGAAAAATTTCTAAGTCCAAAACTTTAACATTTACTTGGTCCTGCAGATAGACAGATAGATAGACGGACAGACAGACAGACAGACAGACGGACATCATTGTGGCACCTATATCGAGCTTTCCGCAGCTAAAGCTACGGGCTCGATAAAAATAATATACATGTAATATATCCATAGCCATTAAATATGTTGAATAAACCAACATTGATACTGTGGGTGAATTGACCTGGTTGCGGGTGAGTTGACTTTTTTTGTGGGTGAATCGACCTGAAGTTGTGGGTGAATTGGTTGTGGGTGAATCGGTTTGTGGGTGAATTGACTGGATACCACATATACTTATATACAGATATGTATTATATCCCGCTACCTGTACCAGCGAACATGGGTGAAAGGGTAGCCGATATTAAATTCTTGGAGAAGTGTGTACTGTTTCTGGAAATCATTCCGTAATGAATTTCCGTCCTGTCTTCGTGCTGAACACATACGGCATGGCAAACTCCGAACAGCGCATGTAAGCTGATCGACTATCGTCTGGCTACAAGCAATGCCCGCAATTGAAAATATCGTTAACACGCTCTCAGCGTTGAGATTACTTCTTTCCGCTAAAAAGCCTTTGCTTCATCAACCAAATATATCACAAAAGTATTTAATAAATAGCTTACACCGAAAAAGAAGTTAAATTCTTGATTTTCTCGCCGTTCTCAACGAATCTATTTGCGTAGGGAGCTGTTCCCTGGTCTTCGGATCTGTACTAGAGCATTCGACGCCGGGCAGTGCTTGCAGCCAGACGAAAGTCGTTCAGCTGACATGCGCTGTTCGGAGTTTGACGGCATGATAGTCGAGAGGAATATATCATGATTGCCTAACATTTGGACGAGAGATTAAATCTCTTACAATTAAGTATACATGTCTGAAATGAACAGATACGTAAGGATCAATCTAGGTATATTCCGTGATATTATATCTGAGTTTACTGAGATTGGGTAAGGATTAGTTCATCTAGATATTTTGATGAGATAACAATAGGTCATTGAAGTACATGGCGTCTCACAAATCTGTTTTGTAGTCCTGAAAAATAAGTTTTACAAAATATCGTATAGGTCAATCCAATCTCTCGCTTTAACTACAACAGATTTAATAAATATATATATATTTTTTTTCCAAAACAACTCTACGTATTTGCATATCAATCGGCTTATGATAGAGTAAGCATGTAAATTCCGTAATCCGTGATGGGATATTCTTGTACGGTTTATTATTGAATGAACTGTATAACAACTGATCGTAATTATTACTGCATAATAGACGAAAAATTTTAGCATAATCATGGCATCTATGGAAGCGTATTCGTGCCAGTGTGAAAAAAAATCTGAGATTTATCTCCTAATAAGGACTTTTTATCTCCTAATTGGGAGAAAATTATCTCCTAATTAGGACTGCTCCCTGAGAGTGTTCACATCGATCGCCTCGCTTCGCTCCTCGATAATCACGGATTTACTAGGGATTCCGGAAGATTTTTTACTCAAATATTGGCCAGTATGGTCATGATGGTGTGATGAACAATCTTTAATTCAACATGTATACGTCCCGCTAGTATCAACGTAGATACAGTGTCTATATTATCGCCACCGGGGGCTGTTTCGTAAAATAGAGGAAACTCCATGTTGTTTGACCAGTGTCCAGGCCAACGGCCACAGTGGATAAGGTGAGGCTCTAGACGGTCAACTTCTCTTCAATATGGCTGAGCGTGCACCTGAGGAGACTTCTTGTTCAACGCAATCCGATGAGGAACAAATTGAGAACAATGATTCAAGTTCTCTTGATCGATCTGAACCGATCATTTGTGAGCTGTTATGCTATATGGTTGACAAAATCGACATCATGCCGGTGGATACCGTAGTGAAACTATGCGAAGATGTTTATACAGATGTTGAGGCTCAAGAGGCTAGATATATCTTGTACAGATGCTGCCGCCAGTCTATATCTGGTAAATATCGCAAGAGAACTGGCCCAAATAAAAACATTAACGCTCTTCAGGATATCGATAAAATGGTACAAAACTTGGAACCAGATGACATTCCTTGTTTTGTCGCAAAGAAACTGAGTGGACTACCTCCTGTCTCAACGAATCACATAGCTGTCTCTACTCTAATACGTGAAATTAATGGTCTGAAGTTACAATTGTCTGATGTTACGTGTAAAATCGACACAATGAGCAGTATCCAGGCTACGGTTCAAAAGAAATTAGACAAACTTAGTCAAAGATGTCAACAACAAAGCCCAACTTGCTCTAAGCAGTGTAAAGGAGGTGTTCGGTTTGACCGTATTTTTTTTCCTTTGTGTGTTGCGTTTATAAACCGAAAATATAATTTCCTCTCGTTTACTTTAAAAGTTATTAGCTTGAGAGAGAAAATACTAGCAAATAAGCATTTGTTTGTTTTTGCAATTTTTGGCGATATTCTTGAAGGGAATTCCCTTCATATATAAAATATGACACCTTTAACCAAAACGAGTCTTACATATCGAAATGCGGTAGGTTTGATCCAAAATGATACTGAAGAATCGTTTTGGTTGTCATATTTTCACAGTATTGAAATATGTCAAAACGCTTGTAATGCTCTGAAAGGGTGCAGTTCACCGCCATTCGGCACATGATTCCTCAAGTCGATATTTGTAACGGCTGCTTGGCCGAATGGTTACAGTGTCGGACTACAGATTAAAAGAAAACCAACATTTTGGTTCGAAACCCCAAATCCCCGATTTCATTTTCTTCTTTTTTTTCTCCCATCTTCATTTTGAACTTTAAAGTGCAATAGTGACGTGAAATAAAGACAGCGAACCCCTAACGCACATAACCCCTTATTTTATTATAATTCGTGAATAGAGTTGCACACAAACAACTCCACATACACAGTCCGACCACTTGTTCGGTATTTGAACATCCGGACGATCCAGCAGAGCAAACATATAATTGTTACACATATATAATTGTTACACATATATAATTGTTACACATATATAATTTCGTCTTAGTACAACGGAAAGCTGTAACTATGAACTGAAAAGTTATATGATGAAAATACTAATGGTAACCGTATGAGAATACATGCATGAACCAGAATTTCCCATTAGACTGGCCTCGCCTGTATGATAAAGAGTTGGGGAATACCTGAGCATTACGTCACAATTTACCGGCCGGCTCGGAGCGAGACAATAGAGCAGCAGAGAGCGATTCTGAAGGGAAAAATATCCATCTAAAGCGAACACCTCCTTTAACCGTGCTGTTGGTGACACTAACATCATCTCAACCCAAAGTGACAAATCTGGATCTAAAAATTTTATCGAAATATGCCAACCCGCCGAAAATAAGACTCCGAGTAAGGCTACATGTATTCCTGTTAGTGTCACTGATCCATCTCCCGATCCAAAGTCTGGAAAAAACGAACCAAATGTTGGACAGCAACCGGCCTCGGTGGTAAGGATTAATGATTCTCTTGTTCTCCAAAACGATACTACAAACACCTGTGAAAGTCCTGATGCGTTGCGTAACACTGTCACCAAGAAACCACCAATTCTATACTCAAATGCCTTGACATCTGATGCGAGCAAGTTTACTATTGTGAAAAGAGCTAATTCCAGGAAAAATCCAATCTTCGTGTAGTCAGATCATATCCGCCTGTCGAAATTTCCGTCACGCGTCTGGATCCGGATACCAAACCTGATGAAATTGTCAAGTATGTCAAGGAAAAGTGCGGTACTGAAATCCAATGCGAGCAGTTGACGACTAAATACAACTCCTATGCATCATTCTGGATCAGTGTTAATGGTCGGTACTCTAGATCTCCGTTGAGTGCTGATTTCTGGCCGGACGAAGTATAAGCACGCAAGTACTACAATCGGCGACGTCATGACAACTTTTTATGATGACCGAGATTCTGATGATTTTCGCTATACGGATTAAAGGCGTCACGGTGAATATCACGTGTCAAGGTGGTACAGTGACGACGAACACGACTATTCATAGACATTTTCGCAAACTTACGTATCTCATCGTACAACTGCAGATCTCTGAAAGCATCTCTCTCAGAGGTTAAAGAACTGTCTGATATTAGTGATATCTGTTTATTACAAGAGACCTGGCTCTACAAGCATGATCTTGGTATGCTTGGCTCTATTAATTGTGATTTCTCTGGTCGTGGTATTTCTGCTGTTGACGACACTGTTCTTACTAAGGGCAGACCACATGGTGGTATTGCAATTTTGTGGCGAGAATATATTGGCTCTAAAATTGACTGATATTGAGTATGACGACACCCGTATAATAGGAATCCGTATTGTTTCAGCTAATACTAAACTCCTTATATTATGCATTTATATGCCCACTGATTGCCCTGAAAATCTTGATACCTTCCTTGACTGTCTTGGCAAAGTGAGGGCGATTATGGCGGAATCTGATATTCCGAACTTTCTTGCCATAGGTGACTGGAATGCCCATCCCTCACGCCTCTTCGGTACTGAACTTATTAGTTATTGTGCAGATTACAATTTGTTTTTACCTGACTTTGATCGTATTCCCCCTGATACGTATACGTATGTTAGCGATGTTCATTTATCTACTTCTTGGCTGGATCATTGCATTTGCTCATTCAACGTCGACCAATCGATACGGTCAATACAAGTATTATATGATATCTCCTCTGATCATAGGCCTCTGTTTATGTGTCTTGACTGGGATATATTGCCTAGCCTAGAGAAAAGTAATAAGGTTAACCGGAACTATGTCATTGATTGGGGCTCTCAAAGTGAAAATGACATTTTTAAATACAGTTATTCTGTTCAGCAACACTTCTCTCAATTATCTATCCCTATCGATGCAGTACTGTGTGATAAGACGGACTGTGGGGAACATCACTCGGATGATATTTGTTTCTATTATAATAATATTGTTCAAGCCATGTCTGTGTCTGGTATAGAAACGCTTGCTAAAGTACGGACCAGTAAAGAATATATTGTTCCTGGATGGAATGAATGCGTGGCCGATTTACACGCGCACGCCAGGACTGCTTTTCTTCTATGGCGAGAACACGGGGGTCCCCGTACTGGACCAATAGCTGATTACATGTGCCGCACCAGGAGGCAATTTAAATATGCCCTTCGTAACTGCAAGAAACAGGAATTAAATATTCGGGCCGATAAGATGGCACAAGCACTGTCTGGTAAATCTAGTGATGATTTCTGGTTAAAATCTCTAATTCCAAATGTATGACCTTGCCCTGTCGTGTTGATAATGTAGAGGGTGAGTATGATATAGTTAACCTCTGGAGGAATAAATTCTCCAATATTTTAAATTGTGTAAATAACGTAACCTGCAAGTCTGATGTCTTGTTTGCGCTTGACCAGTACAGGTCTGGCTTTCCAAATGTTCCTACTGTTGGACCTGATATCTTGCGTCATTTGGTCAATGGCATGAAGAGCAATAAATCACCGGGGTTTGGTGGTTTAAGTTCTGAACATCTGTAGCCACTGTTATATCTAAAGTATTTGAGCTACTCATTCTACATCACTGTGAAAAGCATTTGTACAGCTCTGATTTTCAGTTTGCTTTCAAACCGGGCCACTCGACCGATCAATGTATATACGTTTTAAAGGAGGTGATTAATTTTTATCGGTCTAATGGTAGTCCAGTTTTTGTATGTTTCCTAGATGCGAGCAAAGCTTTCGACAGAGTCAACCATTGGAGGCTTTAAAGAAATTAATTGATAGAAGTATCCCCATGTGTTTTATTTATATTTTGTATGTATGGTGCAGTCTTCAAGAATTTGCAGTAAAGTGGGGTTCTGCTCTTTCCAGCTTCTTTAGCATCACTAATGGTGTTCGACAGGGGGGTATCTTATCTCCTACATTGTTTGCCTTATATCTGCATGATCTGGATGTGTCTTTATCTGAAGCTGGTGTCGGCTGTAATATTTCTGGATTGTTTGTTAATCACCTGTTTTATGCCGACGATATGTGCCTCATTTGTCCTTCAGCTAAAGCCTTACAAGCCTTACTTAAATACTGTTCGGATTACGCTGAATCTCACGACATTTTGTACAATTATGATAAGACAGTGTGTATGCTATTTTTGCCTAAGAGATACAGAAATTTCAAACCTCCCAGTGTTAAATTGAGTGGTGTTACTCTGGATTATGTCCGTAAATACAAGTATCTTGGTCATATTGTTTCATATGATTTGTCTGACAATGAAGATATCAGTGCACAACGAAGGAAATTATGTGTCCGCGCCAATTTAGTTTTAAGACGGTTTCGTGGGTGTACCACTGCCGTAAAGAAAACATTGTTTACTAGCTACTGTAGTAACTTATATTGTTGTCAGCTCTGGAGTGTGTTTTCTAAGACGGCAATCACTAATATGAAAACAATGTACAATAACGCTTTTAGATGGCTGTTACATTATAGATACAGCTGTAGTGCTAGTGGTATGTTTGCCATCAACAAAGTTCCATCGTTTGGGGAAGTTTGGAGAAAGGCTGTACACTCGTTTCGAAGTAGAGTTATATCGAGTGGTAACCTGCTAATCAACACGATTTATCATTCTGATGTAATAGTATATTCGGTCCTGTCATCTAAATGGCAGGAGCTACTATTTAATTTACGAAGATAAGACTGTGGTAATATACCAGCTGATATGTACATGTACGCTAAAGCGATTCGTAGGTATTTGTGCATGCTTACAGTTTGTTTGTTTTTTGTTTGTTTTTTCTTCTTTCTTTTTTTCTTCTCCTCAGCTTTTGTACTTCACACAACTAAATGTAAATATGGACCTTAGTGTCTGAAA
>JAVTVY010026304.1:0-11702 GCA_036873755.1 Hanleya hanleyi | reverse complement strand
GACGGCCGATCCCATTCGAGCGAGGAAAAGTGGTGCTGACACTTGCTTTCCGACAAACCCGTTCTCCTCACTTCGTATAATAATGTACGTACCTTACGAATGCCATACACCCAGCTATGCCGACTACTACAAGAAACAAACGGGAGGAGGCATGCCCATGTTTAGTGGGGCACGCATGCAACGTGGACATGGATTGGGAAACATACTGGGGAGTATCGTCAAAACGTTCCTGCCCATGGTGACACGGGGTGTTAAAACGGTAGGGAAACAAGCGGTACAAAGTGGATTGCGCATGGCCGAGGATGTCATGGAAGGCACAGCACCCCGACAAGCCTTCAAACGCCGGGCTCAAGAAGCTGGGGGTGTGTTGCTGGCCAAAGCCCTTAAAAGACAAAGACTGACACCGCGAAGAGTCAGTCGACGGCCCACCCACCGACGACGCACACCCCAGAGAAGGACTAAACCCCAGAAGAAGAAGAAGAAGAAGAGACGTAATAGTAGTAGGAGAGACATTTTCGCATAATGGCCTTCATTCACTCCGAGTCATGTCCGTCTACCAACAGTGAATTGGATTTGTGGACTATTCCACCCACTCAAACCAGTGTAGCCGAAGGACGTTGGGTAGAACATCGACCCCTGGCTAGCCTGACGGGAGTGGGTCCCGTAGAATTTTCCATTGAAAACAATGATACGGCCTACCTGGATTTAGCCAACTCCTACTTGTACGTCAAAGCTAAAATAACGAACAAGGATGGGACGGACCTAGCTGGCGATGCAAATGTAACCCCGGTGAATCTTTGGCTGCACTCCATGTTCCAACAGGTGGATATCAGTCTGAACGATAGACTCATCAGTACGTCCACCAATACCTATCCGTATCGAGCCTACCTGGAGACGCTGTTGTCGTACGGCAGTGATGCCAAACTATCACACTTACAAGCTGAGCTGTACCACAGGGATACACCCGGATACTTCAACCATCTACTCCCTGGCAATACTGGGTACGCCAGACGCAAAAAATTAGCAAGCGAAAGCAAGTCGATCGATATGATGGGACGACTGCACGCCGATCTGTTCATGCAAGACCGCTACATGATGAACGGTGTAACCATCAAGATCAAGTTGATCCGTTCCTCACCTATGTTTGCCTTAATGGCCGGTGGGGCGGGCGCTATCGATTACAACATCATCATTGAAGATGCAGTCCTGTTTGTCCGTACGGTAGATTTGCAACAGGGGGTGTTGCTGAGTCACATGCAAGCCTTAGCGAAAAAACCAGCCCTGTATCCCATCCGACGCGTACAGACCAAGGTGTTCTCCGTACCCGCAGGTACGATGATGGCCAACAGAGAGAATTTATTTCTAGGAGATCTGCCTAAACGTCTTACCCTGGCGTGTGTCACCAACACCACATTCAATGGAAATTGGGCTGAGAATCCGTTCAAATTTGAGCATTTCAACATCAACTTTGTGGCACTGCACGTGGCCGGCCATCAAATTCCAGCCCGACCCTTACAACCGGACTTTACTAACGGAAACTATGTGCGGACCTACCTGAACCTGTTTATAGCCACAGGACAAAACAACCAGGACGAAGGCAATACCATCAGTCGAAAAGACTTTACCCGTGGGTACACATTGTTCGCCTTTGACCTCACCCCTACCTTGGAACACGATCATCAACTGGCTTTACTGAAGAAAGGAAACCTACGGTTGGAACTGCGTTTCTCCGTACCTCTACCCAGCACCATCAACGTGATTTGCTACGCCGAGTTTGACAACGTCATCAGCGTGAATGCGCAAAGAAACGTGCTGTGTGACTTCTCCAGCTAAACATGGATACAGAACAGCTGATGGATATACTCCAGCGAGATGCCAAGATCCCCTTTCGAGGTGTATTTCCACGCAATGTGTTTCCCACCCACTCCATCACCCCTGCAGCCTACATTCTGAATACAGACCCGAAGAGTCGACCCGGTGAACATTGGATAGCGGTGTACGTGGACACCCAAGGCCAAGGCGAATACTTTGATTCCTACGGACTTGCACCCCTCCATGCCGATTTAGTGAAATTCATGGACGTCTCCACCACAGAGTGGCGTTGGAATACGCAAAGATTACAAGGCCCCTTGAGTAGTGTATGCGGACAGTACTGTGTGTTTTATCTCACTCACCGGAGTAGAGGACATTCACTGTCCACCATTGTACATATGTTTGATGATTATTGTCAAGCCGAAGACCGTGATGTCCTGGTCTATGACTGGACGGCCTCTCGGTTTAATGTGCATGCGCCATTTCTCTGGTTAACTTAAAACATGTACTGCGCAGACCCCATATTATTATTATCACATTATATTGTTATGACGTTGTTGTTCTGACGTGCATTGTTGAATAAAGGATTGAAAAAACACAAAAAATGATTTGACTCTCTCTCTCTCTTTATTTAAGTCAACAAGAAGGATATATACAAATAGAATACAGGTGGTATGTACACATAGAATAGTAGTAGTAGTAGTAGTGATTAAGGTACAAAAAAAAAGTTCTGCCAGGAGTAGGATTTGAACCTACGACGGGATTGCGCCCACCAGCACTTAGGACTGGCGCCTTAGACCACTCGGCCATCCTGACTTTTACAGTTTTATAACTCGTGACTCCACAGTTAATGTTCCACATTTTTACAAGTCCAAGTAGGTAGTGCTGACACCGTCGGTCAATACTTTTCGTTTGGGATAAAAGAAAGTAAAGGCGTCTCGTTGCTGGATATAGGTGCGTATCTGATGGTCCACCACGCGAAATCCTCGATTCGTGCCACTCGCACTGGCCTGGCTTTGCAACACGTCCAGGTAAAGAGCTTTGTCGATGTTGGGATCGCACCGGTTCACTCCTTTGCAGCTAAACTTATTTTCGTCTCCCCCGTAACAGTAATACGTCTTGGAGGAGAGCGCAATCATAGCATCCCCACTCCACTCCAGCTTGAAGAGCCCGGGCGTCCGCTTATCATACTGGTAATGGTCACGTTGCGGTAACCACTGGTCCCGTTCCATCTCATACTGGTCCCGTAACTCGGGTTTCACCAGGGACTCCCAATCCGCATTAGAGACGGCCATGTAGGCCGAGTCCGTATCCATCTCCATGAGTTGCCAGTCTGATGCATTAAAATAGACACCCATAAAGTCATATAGAAACTGCAGCATGCGCAGCTTGGCCACCTGGTATACCATATATCCAATCTGCAGGGGTAAGTTGTAACGGATAGTCTTCTTGGCTGAAGCGATTTCATACGTGTCGTCATCGATGACCTCCACCGACCGAAAGAGAGGAGAATTGACCTTTTTGCGGGCTTGAGTCGTCGTACAAATGTTCACGTTCACGTGCTTATCCTGGTTGGTTACCGTTTTGCCATAATAGCCGTTGCCCGTGAGCTTCCAACTTTCACCGATGATGGCCTTACTGGGATCTTGGTCGCCTTGACGACGGGCAGACGTCACAATGTCGGCATTCGCCGCAAAACAGGCGTGAGGTACGTACTGTATGACTTGGTGTATTTTCGTAATCTCCAGACCGTACCGCATATACCACTGCAGCAGCGGAGTGCCCAACAACATCTTCTCTCCCCACATACTACCAATTAACATGCGACGCGGATGCGGTAAACACTCGTGTTGATGTGCGTAGGCCCCCATGGTGGTGCCAATATCATCTCGACCCACCAGCGTGTTCTTAAAGATGGGCGGGCACTGGGCAAAGACAGGTTTGAGAGTGTCGGGAACATGCAAATCACATTCGACAAAGCCGTACAGGTCCCCCGAACGAATGGCGTCGAACATCTGGGGTAGACTCAGCAGTCGACGACGACTCAACGGATACTCGCGCTCTTTTAAGAAACGCCGTAAATGAGGTAGGGCCTCACACATGGTGTGAAATTGACACTCCCACATCTCAATGAGATGGTAACCTCTCTCTTTCACATAATCCGCGTTCTCCACCACTTCTTTCCGTAATTCCTCACCTGTTTTCCCACGTCGGTCGTTGAAACACCCAGCACTAAAATGGCATCCGTGACCGTGCCAATAGCAACCGTAAAATTGGAATACAGTGGGTGTGTTACCCACCAGGGCAAACCCATCGACGGGGAGGCGACGCTCGCCTATGCGCTTCTCTGTGGCGTTGGTCTGGTGTCGTATAGTAATTCCCCGTCGATAGGCTTCCCAATCTATCCACTGGTCGGCGAGATGTTTGGAAGAAGCGCGTTGGGGCGTAAAATGCCGCCCTTCGGCCAACCAACGTGTATAATGTCCACTGGGCATAGGTTGGGTGAGTGACCACAAGTACAACGCATTGGCATCGAAACCGATAATCTTAGCACAAGATTTTCCACCGGGCAGAGTAGTCACGTCCTTCTCGTGATAACGGTGGAATATAAGACTGGGACCACCCACAATGTTCTCCTTTAAACACTCATGCATGTCCGCATCTTTCTGCTGTATCAACGAAAAGTACGTCGGACACGCTTGAAAAAGATGGCGAAGCGCCACACCCGGTAAACTTAAACACTCCTTGAAGATGTCCACATGCATTTTACGACGAAACAGTTGAACCATTTTCTCAGCCGCTTGCAGGAAAGGAACCACATCCAGGTTATTATACCATATGAGGAAATCTCGCATCGTCTCCATGTGTTGGTCGTTCCATACCTGCTCTAGTTCACGGTACGCGTCTTCCGGACATTCCACTTGCTTCAAATCGTTAAAGAAGGCCTCCCGCGGTGGCAACTGTGTTTCCGCCAAACGGTCGAGCGTCGATATATACGTGTAAGGGAACCGACCTTTCGTTTGTACACAGTCATACGCCTTCACCCACTGATCATAACTATAATTAGGCGCTAGGTAGTTGCGTACATCAAGGAAACGGAGTGATGTGGTAATCAGGGCCATATGATTATTGATCTTCTTGATGACCGACTGGATGGTATTCGCCTGGGCCAAGTAAGGGTAGAGAAATTCCTTCACCATGTTCAAATCATAGCGCCCCGAGTTGAACCCCAGCACCGGTAACTGGCCTAGGTATTGTAAAAAACGCGCTTTCAATTTCTCGGCATACGGTTTGGGTAAAGGCACATCATCCTGCGACTGCATGGGCTCCGACTGCGACTCCGACTCCGACTCCGACTCCGACTCTTCATCATCACTAAACGCTACACCCGGTATAGGAATCCGATCGTCCAGTTGGTCCAGTATGTCCTGGAACTTGCACACCAACAATTCCGTACTGGCCGCGCTGACTTCCTCTAAATACCCCATCATACGGGAGATTAACTCATGGGCATCCCCGGTAGACACGAAACAGACCGGTGCAGCGTCATAGCCAGGTACGTTGCTGGAAATGCTCACACTGAGGGGAATATGGCGCTGCGTAAACTGTGTTTTGGCTGAAAACAAGTCCATGGGCTCCAACAAGGCCTCAAAATCATAACACGCCCGGTAGGGGAAATAACGGTCCGCCTCCGGTATGATGAGACCCTCATCGGCCAGTTCCTCGAAAATAGTAGGCGTATTATGATACACACCACCAGGATAGACGCGCTTCACAGCGTTCGTACAAATCTTCTCGTGTCGATGTAAGTTGGAGGTACGGTGAAACACCCGATGGCATTGGGCGCAACTGTAAGACTCACAATACTGGCTCATATTGTGTATCAACGAAAAATGACTCACGCCATTGTAGTCAAACACATTCACTTTCATGGTAGAAGCGTACCGTTCTGTGGAACGACGCACCAATTCAGCCACCAATGTATCGTCCTCCCGTTGTAATCGGTATACAAAGATATTGATGTTAAATAAGGTTTCCACGTCATCCAAATTCTTGAAAGGAACGCCACGGAAGTGCCGCTCATCCATGTCTTGCTGCTCTAAGTACTGTTGCCAATAGTGATTGGCCACTGTGTCACAAGCCTTGGGGTCACACTCGTCCACATGTACGGCCAAACACCGAAACAAACATTTCCGATCTTTGTAGGCCCCCTTTTGCCCTCGCGTTAATGCATACAGTCCGCGTCGACGAAGCAGCCAAGGAGGGAGTAGTACAGGAGCACCGATAGGATGATCTCTCATTTTCGTGACGAAAAATGTGACGTTGGTCACCCTTTCCACAAGCCATTGGGTATTGGGGCGTTGCAACCGGGCCCATTCCAATGGATCCAACGTATTCAATTGTTCAAGGAGTGGCTGCAGGGAAATCTCTTCCGTCACCGTGAAGGGCTGGTCAAACACATACGTATTATTACTGGGATAATAATACCGCAGCTGGTCCGTCTCCTTGTGCCGTAAAATATACCCAAATGTCATATTCAACTTGAACGCTGTCACCTGGTCTCTAAATATGCTCTCAGCGTAGGTAGACAAATAGGTGAGGTCTTCCAGTCGAAAGTTATACAAATCCAATAGACGACGGTCACGGTGAAAACAATGGCGTATGGTAGCCCAGTGTCGTTGATAAAGCTGCCTCACACGCTCGTCTTCAGGCAAAACTTCTACAGGAGGGACTGCTGGGTCAAAGGGGAAATCTTCCATGCTTCCAAACACACGGGGCAGGGTGGCTGGTTAGAGGTCAGGCAGGAGCTGGTCAGGCAGGCTGGCTGGACAAGTAGGCAGGCAGGAGCAGGCTGGCTGGCTGGTTGGGTGGTTACAGGTCAGACAGGAACGGGTCAGGCAGGAGCTGGAACTGGTCAGGCAGGAGCTGGAACTGGTCAGGCAGGCTGGCTGGACAGGCAGGCAGGCAGGCAGGCAAATCAGGTCAGTGAAAAACTTCCCAAAGTAGTCCAATGATTATAACCCATTCACTAAAAATCACCTACTTTTATATGTTTTTCACCCCATTCCCGAACATTCACGAACCAACTCCGACATCTTGCTTTACAACAGGGCCCACAACCACCATTTTGCTTTACAACAGGGCCGACAACCGCCATCTTGCTTTACAACAGGACCGACAACCGACATCTTGCTTTCCACCCTTCGCGAACAGGCCCGAACATGCCCGAACACACCCGAACATCTCCGAACATCTCCGAACCACACCGCCATCTTGCTATCACGCCGCCATCTTGCTTTACAACAGGGCCGACACCCACCATCTTGCTTTACAACAGGGACGACACCTCAACCAATCAAATTCACCCTCACACTTACAATTCAACCAATCAAAAGCCTCGTTACAAACCATCCAGTTATGACGTCATAGTTACATCCGGGTGAAAGTTAACTTTAGTTGCTCGTTGTCCACTACTAACACCAGATATCTCTCCAACATAGTTGGGGGAGACATAATAGATTAGCAGAGGCGGGGGGATACCGCGGGGTCGGCCGAACCACATTTGCTGTCATACGCTATCTCAGATACCTTTGATCTGTAGTTTATGAACCAGGTGATCACACGCTATCCTATAAATACGAGTAACATACTTCGCCTTTTCCAAGATGGTGGCCTTAACATAATCGAAATTCCACATTTGTTGAATTATGGTACATCGATTGGCCAGTATCGTGGCAAACCCTGATCATTTAGTTGGGGCCATGCCATATATGTGGTGAGCTGACTGTCTGATTTATCATGCAATAAAGTGCACTGAAAATTGCATATCAGATCAAACAAGCATTTATCAATTTTTCTGCCAAAGATGGTTGCAAAAGATCAAGTTAAACGCGCATTATTTTGAAGTTAGATCCTTGTCGAGAATGAGGGATTTCCATGTTAATCCATACAGGAACTTGATAATGTGATGTCTCACTTTTCGTTATTGCACCATGTAGTCGTCCTGTCTGTGTCTTGTGTGCCGTCCTCAGTGCTTTATAGGGTTGATAGTTGATTACGGGGTAATCGAGGTACATTGTAGGGAAGTGGCCGAGGTAGGGATTTATTCCCTACCTCGACCCCCCCCCCCTTGTAATCAACCTAATTAACCAATTAACAACGGTAACGAGCCCCTGTGGATGGAGGGTGTCTGGTTCCATGTTGCTTCAAAGATTTCTACCTTGAAGCAGCAGAAACGCAACTTTGCTGGGTGGTGCTTAGTTGGTTCGTCAGTTATGACTGAAATAATGTTGAAAGCCACGTAAAATCCTATTCACTCGCTCACTTTCGCCTTGTTATTTGGAGTGATGTTCGAAAAATCTAAATTAAGCCTAGCGATCGACCACCTCAGTGGATAAGGTTTCCTACAGACAGTTCTACTATAGATGTTTGATAATATTTTGGAAGAATCCTATAATATTTGCATTGTACCAGTAGGATAAGTTTTAGAACTATTTTTATTTCTCAGAAAATCAGACAAAACGTTCTCAATAGATTGGCTTGGACACGCAATATGTGATACAGTAATGGTCAGTTGAGAATCAATCCGGCAATCTTACCAGGAAAGGCAACAGGTTAGTTTATTAGTAGTAGAAAAATGGGCAGTCGACATCACAGGTGCAATTGCAAGGGAGCTAGAAGTCGTGTATGCACCACCAGCGCTCCGCCAACGCGCCATCTTTACTACCAATCAGAATCAAGTACGAAATCGCCATGTTTGATGGCGTAGTATTAACTTGTAAAGAAATCGCGTGATACCTCGAATATAACCTGTCAAAATAGAACTTCTATGCCAAGTCATGTGGTTATAATCTGTGTAAAGAATTGTTGGCCAAATTTCCACACTTTGATATATTAAAAGTTTCATGAAACCGGAAGTAGTTATATGTGTTATAGTTTCCCAATGGTGTAGGGGTCACACAGTGGAATTCCCCCCAGAACAGACATGTAAACTTATGAAATTTAGTGCAGAATTGGTGGTGAGGTCATGCACATGGGAACGAGGTTATCGTTTAGGCGCCAATTTCGTCACACTGACAGATGACAAAAATCGAGCTGGCGATGGTCATACCATTTCCACATTTTTGGAAGCTGGTGAAGTCACTTGACAAAGTCATAGTGAATATAAACAACTCATTTGCGTAGTGGATATCTCAGCCGTCAGGAGAACTTGGTGTATTTTGTCGAAAATGTGATCACATTTGCATGTTGTTGTTGTGGAAATGACAGCTCATTTTTTTTTTTTTTTCGAACGTTCTATTTTTTTGGCATGAAAATGTTCCTGAGCTATATAGATTTATTTTGATATATGATATATGAATAGTTTTTTGTGTTTAGAGCGGTATCCCAGCGAGGCAGCAAACGTAGGGCTAAAACCCAGAACACGTGCGGTAGAAGTGCAAAAAACAAAATTTTGCATATACAAGAAATTGTTCAGTTGGCATTAAGTACAGTATTATACTGTATACTCAGAAACGTTTCAAGGCACTGAGTCTCATCATTCTCGAATAACAGGGCCGTGAACAATCTCAGTTAGCTCAGATATAATATCACGGAATATTATATCTGAATTCAGCCCTATATAAATCCCGTGCGAATTTGAACCTACTATTGTTAGCCAATCAGGTGGATAGCTTTTTGAAACAATTTCAAAATCACGCCTACAGTAATTACACACGGTAGCTCGTGGTCTAATATATAAACATTATCCTGAAACAGTATCCAAATATGGCATCATTTCCAGACAGGGTGCGTGGAAAACCGTAAAGGTCAAAGAGTTTACTCCCGCCGAAAAATCTGGCTTTGTTAGAGGCAGTGCATTCGTGCAAAATCTCTCATTTTGAGGCGAAATCACCTCATACTGGCTTCTATGTTGGTGAATCCAGAACCACACCCTATAAACTGGCGAATTACATGTAGGTGAATCCATAAGGGAACCACGCCCTCCTCAGACCCACCTATTTAACTGGAGATCGTGATGCTGATTCAGATATCGATGAAATCGACCAGGATAAAGCATGCTGTCGAGATTCTCGTCAACTTTAATATTGGATCGTTTTGTGAGCCGGTATCATGTTTCGACACTGATTGTCTGGGGAATGTTTGGATTTCCACTTATCACTTTGAAATGTCTACTTGACACTCTACATTTCTGCTGTTTAAACACCGATTTATTATAAAGTAGACATTTATCTATGCGAACGATCAGTTTGACCTATGTACGGTGTATATGTTATGAATCGAGTCCAGCTGTATAGATCGAGAGTACATGTATCTGTGTATATATGTGACTTGGGGTATTCCAGTTGGGTAACCTTCTTGAACGTTACATTTCTCAAATCAGTCGCCACTTGAGAGCTATTTTTGGTAAGTATGCTAACTGTATATGAATATAAATTGTGAATTTTCTCTTTTAAACACCCTAGAAAAATGTATAGCGACCGCACTCATTCTTGAGTGAAATAGATCACTCAGCTTGAGTGAACTTCATTCTTCCCTCTTATTTTAATAAGTGAATTTCATATTCACTGCCTTCATATGATTGGTTCACTGCCTTCATATGATTCCAGTTGACATAGAGCCTCCATGAACTTTTTAAATTGTATGTATAATATCAGAAGTTCATTACCGAACTTCTGATAATATGTATTTCGGAGTTACAAGTAGTGTAGCAGCTTGTTCTCATCTGATCGACTCATATAGCTATTATCTGTAGATCAAGAGCTCTAAGTATTAGCTCAGTAGGCTATCTTGACTGCAGCGTAGGTAACTTTGGTAGCAAGAAACCAAACAAATTTGGTTGCTTTTGATCAAACAAATTTGGATAGAATATTCCGACTCAAAATAATTTGTTTGCAGGTATTGATGTGAACAGATCACTGCGCAATCTCAGTAAACCGCGATGGTATGCTCACGGAGATACGTTTTTCTTTTACATCGATGTTTACTCAGATTGATCACTGCGACCCAAAATGCAATCTAATTAAAATTAAATCCTATCTGACATGTACGATTGGGAAGCACTGATAGATATTAATTTATTAAGATTGCCCAAAATGTGTTTTCCATTTGGAATAACGAATTACCTGGTACCTTTGACCTCACAGTGCAACATTCGGGTCTTTTTGTGGCTTCAATTTCGGTGCAGGTCACCCCACGCGTGTGCGCATGCGCATAGCAAACACCGGTGCACACGATCAGAAGTCAATTCCGGTTACGTGACCGGAAGTGACGATACAACGGATTCGGATGTTTATCTCAGACCTTAACTATATCCCAGACCTTAAGATATACTACCATTGTTATTTATTTATTTATTTATGTTTTACATATACAACTAAATTCAACACAATCATCCGAAACACGATGGCATATTCTAAGTTGGAAATATGTTTGATATTATATTATTGTTCAAACAAATGTTAGCTTCTGTAACATGAAACAGATGCAAAATCTCTCTCCCTTCATTAAATGGAAGCTGAATCTGAAATAATAATAGGCTCTGTCGAGGGTTGAATAACAAAAAAAAACAAAAAAAACAACAAAAAACCCAAAAACGAATGGATGTATTCCGTCATTTACAAGATCTAAAATAATCGATTTACTGTGTGCAGGACTTGTATTTTACGCGCAAAGTGCAACCGATAGTCCATTTACTGGTAACGCTCGATGGGTAGTCATCCTTTTAGAAACAAAAGAAAATGTAGAAAAAGGCAATTATTTGATGCTGGAAATTAAATCTCCAGATTTAACATTCACACTCGTTTACACATACGCTCCCCCCCCCCCTCAACGAATATGGTCCCAATTTCTTTGAGCATATTCAATAAATGACAGAAGAATGGAATAGC
>JAVTVY010026303.1:0-112902 GCA_036873755.1 Hanleya hanleyi | reverse complement strand
TGTTTCTTAAGAAAGGCTTGAAAGGGACGGTTGAGAAATTCTGTGCCTTCATCCGTTTGCAAATAGAGGGGTTTGCGCCCCGTCTTGAAAATCTGCTGGAACGCCCGTACCAGATTCTCTCCTGTTTTGGTGCGAATGGGTAGTACCCATGCGTACTTGGATAAAATATCGATACAGGTCAACATGTACCGATGTCCATCATTGTGGGGTGCAAATCGACTCATATCGACTAAATCAGCCTGCCATTGTGCGTCTATGCCTCCTACGATGACTCGGTTACGGCGAAAATGTCATCGGGCTGCTCGATGTAAACTATAAGTGTCTTGGGTTTTTAACCATTCTCGAACTTCAGTTCGACTGATGCCTTGGGAATGTGCAGCTCGAGCGAGCGCTCCCACAGCGCTATAAGCGGCTGGACTGGTAGGGTTGTAATACAAATCGGTTAACACCTTGTTCACAGTGGTACGCCACGTAGATTCCGGCCGCCCACCTTTTCTCATCCCCTTTCGTGTGCCTGTCTTCCTACCCCTCATCGGGGTGCCCCTGGTGTGGGTCCCCGTCCGGGTTGCGCTGTGGTGTGTTCGCTTCATGAGTAGACACTGACACTCTAGCCTCTGTGCACCCTATAGATATAGTACTTCATCGACCATGGGGATTACTTTTTCCAAGGCTGTCCATAGATCAGGGTCCAGAGTAAAACCACCTCGCTTCAGACAGAGGAGTCGAGCAAAATAGGGACCGCGGAAAATGTAGACGTCGTCACACAGGTGAATGCTATCACCGTCGAGGTCACCCCATAACACCCGTTTCAAGGTAGTCCAGCCTTCCGGGGATAAAGAGACACGCGCTGGTTCAGACGTACACCAACACCTACTGTCGTCATCGATGAGCTCCACTCGTTTGAGATACAACAATTGGGTGCAGTCCGGTGTAAGAGTGCGGGTAGCTACAGAGTGCGCCTGCGGGTGCAGTACGTCGTGGACGTCGGTGATAATAGCTTTCAGCGCCTGCCATAATGCCGGACGGAGTATGATAGAGGGACCACCACGCTGTTCTAACCGGGGAAAAAAAGAATCATCTCTACCACTTCGTAGGTAGACACCGACTCCCACGTGCATGAAATCGACCTCGGGCTCTTTTCCCTGTAACAACCGTGTCAATAGAGTCCATCCTGCTAGGGTTAAACATAGCTTCACCTCTCGGGGATGTTCTTCGATGAGCTGCAGTTGATGGGCATAGACGATGAGGATGACGTCAGGCGTGAGTTGGAACAAGGCAAGCTCCTCAAGTGCTCCGTGCGCTGCCATGGTGGTGAATGACAAAACACCGACGAGGCAAGTCTGTATATATCGAAGGGGATGCACGTTTTTTTTCCTCCCTTCGTGAAAGTCCGTGATGACTCGTGTCTATTAAAACCCCTAGTCCGTAGCCGTACACGTTATAGGGTTTTTTTCGCGCCTCTCTCTATCCGTACCCGTATACGTTATAGTTTTTTATTCCATCCCTACCTTCGTGAAAGTCCGTGATGATTCGGGCTGTAATGTTATAAAGATAGGAATGGATTTAACCTAGGAATTCACCATAGGCAATTTTGTGCAAAATCAGCGGATTGTAAATTAACCCAGGAAGGGATGGGCGCGCGGACCTCGGCCTAGGCACCTTGTAGGCCACCAATCAGCGACGCGTACATCCATTCTAATGTTATAAATAGACGCAATCATTTAACATAGGAATTTGCTATAGCGAATTTCGTGTAAAATGAAGGGATTCTGACGTGACCCAGAATGCATCACTCGCGCCAATACATAGCTGTACATGCATTGGGCTAGAGAAAATGTTTCAGGACCAACCCTAATGTTATAAACATAGGAATGGACTTTAACCTGGGAATTGGCCATAGGCGAATTTTGCGCAAAATATGAGGATTGTAAATTAACCCAGGAAGGGTTGGGCGCGCGGACCTCGGCGTAGGCACCTTGTAGGCACCAACCAGCGACGCGTACATCGACTCTAATGTTAAATAGACGCAATCATTTAACATAGGAATTTGCTATAGCGAATTTCGTGTAAAATGAAGGGATTCTGACGTGACCCAGAATGCATCACTCGCGCCAATACCTAGCTGTACATGCATTGGGCTAGAGAAAATGTTTCAGGGCCAACCCTAATGTTATAAACATAGGAATGGATTTTAACCTGGAAATTGGCCATAGACGAATTTTGTACAAAATCTAAGGATTGTAAATTAACCCAGGAAGGGTTGGGCGCGCGGATCTCGTCGTAGGCACCTTGTAGGCACCAATCAGCGACGCGTACATCGACTCTAATGTTATAAATAGACGCAATCATTTCGTGCAAAAATTCGTGCAAAAAAAAGCGAATTTCGTGCAAAAACAGGGGATTGTAAATTAACCCAGGAAGGTATGCGGCGCGCTATATTGGCCAATCAGCAGACCCGAATAAGAGCCAATCAGCTCTCGATAAAAGGAGCCAATCCGCTATCGCTAAAAAGAACCAACGAAGCCAGCATCACCCCATTGAAACAGCCAATGAAAATCTGCTGTATTTCAGTATAAAGCCAGCGGGAGCGTGGTGAGCGTCATTCTAATCACCTTTGACAGACCATCAACACGTATTAAGATATAGAAGAAGAAAGAATGAAGAAAATGAACAACCGCGTAGCGAAGATGTCCACCACAAAGGCCTCAGGGCGACGAGTGGCGGCACGGAGGGAGGCACGGAGGGTGAGGGCGGAGGCAGTGAAAGCGATGAAAGATTTTTGGCTGGAAGAGATTAGAGGCTGGTGCCGACAAGTAGACAACAGCAACAACAACTACACATGGCAAACAGCCACGATTCTACGCGCCCTCATTGTGACGGAAAGAACGATAACGGATGAAGACTGGTTACATCTTGTCAGAGAGGCCCTGGACCAGGTGCACCCACCACCACCACCACCACCACAACAACAACAACAACAAGAGCCCGAATTCGTGGACATCAGCGCCATTGCACCAGCGAATTTCCTACAAGAGATGCCCATTAGTGATGTGCACGATGAGCCACAACACCGGTACACCTTGGAACCGTACGACTACTTTTCAGTCAGCAATTTTACGGAGTAGACAGGCAAACTCCCCCTGAATAAAACAGGGTAAACAAATTGACCTCAACGGCCCTTTTCAGGGCCAATCAACGGCCCTTTTCAGGGCCACCCCAATCTACCGAAAGGGGAACTTCTAACTTGGCACATTCAATTCAAATAAGGTCCTAGATGATGTCCTCTATAATCTATATATTACCAATCTTCAACTCCAAAAAACAATCCCTGCCCCTCAACGGCCCTTTTCAGGGCCAACCCCTAGCCCTTCCAACACACAGGGGGTTTTTTTTCTCAGTGTTTTAGGGCCAACCCATGCAAAAAATTTTAGCCAATTTTGTGCAAAATCTGAGGATTGTAAATTAACCCAGGAAGGGTTGGGCGCGCGGACCTCGGCGTAGGCACCTTGTAGGCACCAATCAGCGACGCGTACATCCATTCTAATGTTATAAATAGACGCAATCATTTAACATAGGAATTTGCTATAGCGAATTTCGTGTAAAATGAAGGGATTCTGACGTGACCCAGAATGCATCACTCGCGTCAATACATAGCTGTACATGCATTGGGCTAGAGAAAATGTTTCAGGGCCAACCCTAATGTTATAAACATAGGAATGGATTTTAACCTGGGAATAGGCCATAGGCGAATTTTGTACAAAATCTAGGGATTGTAAATTAACCCAGGAAGGGTTGGGCGCGCGGACCTCGGCGTAGGCACCTTGTAGGCACCAATCAGCGACGTGTACATCGACTCTAATGTTATAAATAGACGCAATCATTTAACATGGGAATTTGCTATAGCGAATTTCGTGTAAAATGAAGAGATTCTGACGTGACCCAGAATGCATCACTCGCGCCAATACATAGCTGTACATGCATTGGGCTAGAGAAAATGTTTCAGGGCCAACCCTAATGTTATAAACATAGGAATGGATTTTAACCTGGAAATTGGCCATAGACGAATTTTGTACAAAATCTAAGGATTGTAAATTAACCCAGGAAGGGTTGGGCGCGCGGACCTCGGCGTAGGCACCTTGTAGGCACCAATCAGCGACGGGCATTATTCGGTTACCGTACATTCATACTAATACCTGTGCGCTGTTAGTAGGAAGTTTTTCCATTGACTCAGTGTTATTTACCTATTGTTACCTAGGTGTGTGTGCATGTGCAGGACTTGGTGTTATTTTTTGTGCTTTGAGTTACAAGTTTCCTCTTTCAGAAAGATTGGGTGGCCCTGAAAAGGGACTTTGAAAGATGTAAGGGGTTACAGCGTTGGGAACAGGTGGGGTTGCCTTCTCTGAGTACACACCGGGCATTTCAACCCTATGAATTTACACACTATGGGGTTGTCATCGCCCGTAGGCACTGGTATTCGGGCATGTCGGTGTATACAGGCTATACACAAGGCTTGATGGCCACAGGGGAAAATGGCGTATTTGGCGAAGTGCTTAGAGCATTCCACGCAGCGTAAATACTGTGCTGCTTTGCTTTCTGTGTTTGGCGCCAGTCTTCTTCCTATGGCAGCAGTGTAGTGCACGATGTCTTGCTGCTGCTGCTGTAAACCTTCCATTTCTTGTTGTTCTTTTTTTCTATTTTCTTGGTCTTGTTGGACATTTTCTCTTTCTGTTGCTTGGTCTTCTTTGAGTAATGGCGGCTGTAAAATACCCATCTGTTCTTCTTTTCTGCTTTCTGTTTCTTGGGCTTGGGCTTGGGCTTGGGCCTGGGCTTGATGTTGTTGTTTGTAGATATCTTCTAGCACTCGGTCAATTTGGTCAAATCGTTGGTATTCGAGTGCCGTAACCTCCGCTGTCACTTGTGCTCCTGGGTGGTCTTCATTATCGCCGCCCTGTACCGGTTGGTGTTGTTGTTCATCTTTAAATAGGTCTTGTATAATATCATCCAGCCATTGGTCATCGTGTACCATATCGATGTTCTCTAGCGGTTGTAGTTCATCATCTATGATGAACTCTTGTAATAGGTTGTCAATATCCATGGTTTCAGCTTGAGCCATGATGTAATTGTGAATGAATGACTAAATACTGCGCGCTATTTATAGTGTAACCATAGAGCACGCGCATGAACGCGCGGACGTCAGCGAAATCTTTAGATGACATCTTTGCGCTGGCCTAGGCAGAAATGTTTGTGTTTGTTTTGCAACTTTAAACCGGTGTGATTTTGCAATAAATGCGAGTGGACGTATAAAATTTATTTCAACTTGAATTGGGGGAACTCATCGTGTAGCATTGAAAAATTCAGAAGGCTAGCGGCAGGGTAACTCACTATTTTTAATGATTTTATCGATTTTTAGACCCGTAAGGTTATGGATAGGGTGGTATGGAAAACCCGGTACACTTGAAATAAATCGGTTTACCTCGGTAAAAATACGTCAGGTATGTTCCTCACAGCCTTATAATGTCACCCTGAAAATTGCAGCCGGTTTATCGAAAGAAATGTAGGATTTTTTATCGCGTCACACCGGCTACGGTAACACAACACTATACAGTCTGAAGGCAAATGTGAGTACAGCTATGCATGTGAATGGCTGTGTTACCATAACCCGCGTAATACGATAAAAATTCTTTTCTTTCGATAAACCGGCTGCAATTTTCAGGGTGACATTATAAGCCTGTGAGGAACATTCCTGACGTATTTTTACCGAGGTAAACCGATTTATTTCAAGCGTACCGGGTTTTCCATACCACCCTATCCATAACCTTACGGGTCTAAAAATCGATAAAATCATTAAAAATAGTGAGTTACCCTGCCTCTAGCCTTCTGAATTTTTCAATGCTACACGATGAGTTGCCCCAATTGAAGTTGAAATAAATTTTATACGTCCACTCGCATTTATTGCAAAATCACACCGGTTTAAAGTTGGAAAAGAAACACAAAATTTCTGCCAGCCTAGCCCAGCACCAAATTTTGAGGGAGAGATTTCGCTGACGTCCGCGCGTAACAATGCCGACCAATGGCCGCTAATGGCGGCTAATGGCGGCCAATGGCCGCCTAGACTATAAATAACGCGCAGTATCTCGCCTTTCATTCACAAATACATCATGACCACCAGACGGAGGTTATTCAACGCGCAAGATCCGAGAGAACGTAGAGAGGTGATTACCAGTGAAGAACATGGCGATGGTGTGACAATAATTACAAGCTTTGAGCGGGTGCATAATATTGCCGATACGTTGAGACGGCGAAGTGAAGAACAAGACCAAGAGGTCAGGGACGCTATGGAAGAAGATGAGGATGTCACTACGGACGATGAAGAACTCCCCGATCTAGAGTGGTTAAACAGACCCCCAGCAAATACAGCGGCTACCCAAACACCAATTATAACAACGCCGGCTACCGAAACAGGAACGCCAGCTACAACAACAACAACAACAACAACAACAACACCACCACCATCCTCTTGGGCAGAGGTGACCCGCCTGAACGAACAGATTAATGAAATGAGGGAAGACATGGATCAAATGGACGCTGTGAAGTTTAAACTACAACAAGACCTACATAAGGAAGAAAGTAAATCAAACTGTAGCGTGTGTACCAACGAGGAAAGCATGTACGCCCTATTCCCGTGCGGGCATCTATGCCTATGTCAGGAATGCTGGGTAACCCTAACATGTATAGGGGAGACGTGCCACTGCACTGAAACGGACGAACTTCATTTAAAGATCAAGTGTCCCGTGTGTAGGAGGCGGGTGTGCGGGGTGAAGAAAATCTACCGCTCGTAAAGAAAGTGTCGTAACACTTTTCAAAGGCCCTTTTCAGGGCCACCCAATGTTTTCGAAGAGAACTTCTAACTGAAAGCACAACACCAGCTCCCATCACAACACTCAATGAACACTAACACTCATTTTTGAATTTTCTACCATTTTTATTAACACAATAGAATGAACGTGTTCACCACAGTAGACTCTGGGTATTGAATTTTTTAATACAATTATACGCTATGAAGGCGCTTCAATGCACATAGAATGAACATAGAATGAACATAGAATGTAGGAATACAATAATATCTGAATGTTTTCAATGCAGCAAGACTTGAAAATGTTCAATATTTATACAACAAGACTAACACAATAGAATGAACGTCTTCACCACAGTAAAACTCTGGGTATTGAATTTTTAATACAATTATACGCTATGAAGGCGCTTCAATGAACGTAGCATGTAGGAATACGGTAAATGTCTGAATGTTTTCAACACAAGACTTGAAATGTTCAATAGTTATGCAACAAGACTTGTTTGAACTCATCATCGTCTTTCCGCCCCTGGTGCACGTAGATGTAGGTAGCAATCTGTTCACGTGGAATTCTGGGAGGACAGGCAACTTCCAATGCCAGGGCAATTTGCTCCTCGGTCACGTCCTGTAGTGCATCAGTGATCAGCGCGTATGATGGTATTATATTGTCCAGACACGTATGCATGTTTATCGGACTGTTGTTCACACAGCCTGCACATGCTTCGATACGCAAGTGTCGAATGCGAGGTCTGACATGATCCATGAATGTGTCGATGTACTTCTTACAAATATACTGAGTCACCTGGTCAGACAGGGCTTCATGAATTATAGCTGTGAGACTCTGCAACTTCCGCCACGCCGTTATTTTCAAGGTGACGCCGTGAGGACAAGGAACACGCTCTTGCGTATCTGACCTCATTTCCCATTTCCGTATATGCACCAGGAGCTGGTCGTTGAATCTACCACAGCTGACAAAGATGTCGTCACCCACATAAAATTTCACTTCGTCACTCCCCTGCTGGTCAATGACCGCATCGACGGCGTAATCAATGGTCTGTAGTTTTAGCCAGGTGTCGAACGTTAAGGCGATATGCCTAGCTGGTCTGTCGTTAAAGGCCGGTGCGTTAAAATGCACTTCTTCGTCTTTGACACTCACAGTTAAATAGGCTGAGAGCTCCCAAATGTTCGTGTGGGCTGCCTGGTAGGCCTGCTGGATAATGTTATTGATCTGCTGCACAGACATAGGAAGTTGCACCTCTTCTTCTTCTTCTTTCACTGGCTCAGGCACTTGCTGGGGCACTGGCTGAAGCACTTGCTCAGGTATTTCTAAAGGTGTTAGTCGGGGCCGTTTGGATCGTGCACCGCGTTTGGCAGGTACATCAGACTCTGGGTGCGTACGTTTGCTAGCTGTACGCTCTTCGGTGGTGTCCATGACTAAGATATCATCATCTTGTAAATCCTGGGCTTGAAGTAGATCTGCTAGTTCTTCATTTCCCGTCTTCTTCAGCGCCTCTACGAAGGCTAGAAATGCATAGGGGCCACGGCGCAGTAGACCGTCGATGAGGGCTCTGTTTTGTGCTGAAGTGGTTTTCTCAGCCATGATATCTTCGCGACCGTGTTTCAGAAGTATGTTTTCCTCCATAAGCAGATCACATAATTCGGCCACATGCTGCATCTCATCAATGAGGCGAACACGGTACTTTTGAAGCTTAACTCGCTGGGATGACTCCATGACTGTGGACTCAGGTTGGTCAGTAGCTGCTACGGTGTAATAGGCTGGTGAAATTGCACTGGTAAAATGAAAAGCTTCTCCACGTCTCATACAGGCAGGCAAGCAGGCTGGCAGGCTGGCTAGAGGTCAGGCAGGCAAACAGGCAGGCAGGCAGGCAGGCTGGTCAGGTAAGTCAGAGTGCTCCGTAAGGTAGTGCGATGAATACATCCAACCACTAAAAATTATGCCCTTTTATACGTTTTTCTACAACATGGCCGACTAAACATTTGGACATCCATTTTCCAACATGGCCGACTAAAAATTTGGACATCCATTTTCCAACATGGCCGACTAAAATGCCGCCATTTTCCAACATGGCCGACTAAAATGCCGCCATTTTCCAACGTGGCCGACTAAAATACCGCCATTTTCCAACATGGCCGACTAAAATACCGCCATTTTCCAACATGGCCGACTAAAAATTTGGACATCCATTTTACAACATGGCCGACTAAAATGCCGCCATTTTTCAACATGGCCGACTAAAATGCCGCCATTTTCCAACATGGCCGACTAAAAATTTGGACATCCATTTTCCAACATGGCCGACTAAAAATTTGGACATCCATTTTCCAACATGGCCGACTAAAAGGCCGCCATTTTCCAACATGGCCGACTAAAATGCCGCCATTTTCCAACATGGCCGACTAAAAGGCCGCCATTGTGGGGGAAAACCCCAGTACATCAACACACACCAACAAGTCTAGACATGTACCAAAGGCCACGCCTCTTTCAACCCAACCGGAAGTGACGTCATAGTTACATCCGGGTGAAAGTTGCGTTTAAATAGCCTATATATACTACTTGCAAGTATGATAAACTATAACGTCATGGAGTTTCACCTCTCTATTTTTTGTCGTTCCGAAGATAGCACAGAAAGTTTGGTAGGGGGGGGGGGCGGCATTTTGGCCCCCTCCCAGACCTGGTAGGTTTAATGGCCCATAAAGACAGTCATTCGAGACATTTCGTCTGTTCAATGGGGTATCCCCGAAACACACACACACACACGCGCGCGCACACACATACACATCTAAAGCAAAATAGTTAAATTGGGTACCGGTGTGGAGGCTAAGAATTTCCGGTGGTCACGAGTGTCCGGCTTCTATCTTCAAACCCATGCAGGTAGGACACCATTCACCACATTGGGGACAAGTGTTCGTCCTTGGTTGTAATAGAAAATGATATGGAAAGGAACACTAATCACCAGGACATTCTTATCCATCACACCGCTTTATGAAGAAAAACTTGTTAAAGCAGAATGACAGTTATATTGGTTACAAGTCAAATGTTATGTGCGCTTGTGGTATAATTTACTGCCCCCAGTATCCCAGTTAGTGTTGCATTGTCCAGTGCCCCAGTTATTGTTACATTGTCTAGTATCCCAGTTACTGTTACATTGTCCAGTGCCCCAGTTATTGTTACATTGTCCAGTATCCCAGTTACTGTTACATTGTCCAGTATCCCAGTTATTGGTAGATTATCCAGTGCCCCAGTTATTGTTACATTGTCCAGTATCCCAGTTATTGTTACATTGTCCAGTATCCCAGTTATTGTTACATTGTCCAGTGCCCCAGTTATTGTTACATTGTCCAGTATCCCAGTTACTGTTACATTGTCCAGTATCCCAGTTACTGTTACATTGTCCAGTGCCCCAGTTTTTGTTACATTGTCCAGTATCCCAGTTATTGGTAGATTATCCACTGTCCAGGAAGCTGTTACGTTATCCAGTATCCCAGTTATTTTTAATGTATCCATTATTCCAGTTATTGTTACATTGACCAATATTCAGGCACTGTTAAATTGGTCAGTATCCGGGTATTGTTACATTTTCCAATATCCCAGTAATTTTTACATTGTCCAGTTTTCGGGCACTGTTAAATTGGCCAGTATCCGGATAATTAACTTGTCCAATATCCGGATATTGTTAGATTGACCAGTGTTCCAGTTATTGTTACATTGTCAAGTATGCAAGTTAGTGTTACATTGTCCAATATCTGGATATCTTTACAATGTCCAGCGTCCCAGTTATTGTTAAATTGTCCAGTATTGCGGTTATTCTTACATTGTCCATTATGCAGATATTGTAAAATTTTCTCAGCTGTTACAATGTCCAGTATCCCTATTGTAACATGTTCAAATATCACATGTGTGGTTACAATGTCCAGTATCCCAGTTATTGTTGCATTATCCAATATCAATGTAACTGTTATATTATCCAGTATCCCTGTTATTTGTACTGTGTCCATTATCCTAGTTATTTTTACACTGACCAATATTCGGGTAATGTTGAATTGGTCAGTATCCGAGTATTGTTACATTTTCCAGTATTACAGTTATTGTTATATTGTCCACTTTCCGGGTACTGCTAAATTGGTCAGTATTCGGGTATTGTTAAATTGCCCAATATTCCGATATTGTTAGATTGGACAGTGTTCCAGTTATTGTTACATTGTCCAGTATCCCAGTTATTGTTACATTGTCCATTACCCGGGTATTGTAACATTTTAAAGTATCTCAGCTGTTACATACACTCTTCGGCATCCCACGTATTGTTATCCGGGTTCCCAGTTAATGGTCCCGTGGTCGTCTATTGTAACATTGTCAAATAGCACAGGTATTGTTATGTTGCCCAGTATCCCATTAAATGTTCCATTGTTCAGTGTCCAGGTAGCTGTTACATTATTCAGTATTCCAGTTTTTACCCCTCGGCCAAAATTTGGCCGAAGGGTATTGTCGTCGTCATGTACGTTCGTCCGTCTGTCCGTCCGTCCGTCCGTCCAGGCGTCCGTCTGTCCGTCTGTCCGTCACACCTTTCTCGTTACCAAGATATCTTTAGAACGACTTACCCTAGGCACACCAAACTTGCAGTACACATCCGTATGCTCGTGACCCAGAACTCTATTGAATCTGGACCTGATTGGTTGGAAACTTTGGCGGCCATCTTTAATTTATGCGAAACCATCACAGCTTTCTTGTTACCAAGATATCTTTGCAATGACTTACCCTAGGCACACCAAACTTGCACTGCACATCCATATGCTCATGGCCCAGAACCCTATTGAATCTGGACCTGATTGGTTGGAAACTTTGGCGGCCATATTTAATTTATGCGAAATCATTAATCTTGTGTATCTTAGGTACCATTTCTCTGTTCAGTGTGAAACTTGGTATAGATCACCGATGCATCAAGAAACTTCAAAGGAATGACCAAACCAGTTTCCCTGATTCGGTGAAAACCTTGGCGGCCATCTTTAATTGATGCAAAATTTTTAAGGATATATATCTCTGATACCATTCAAGTGTTCTATGCGAAACTTGGTATACAGCATCCATGTATCAAGAGACCTGCAATGTATAACCACATCAGTTCCTCTGAGTGGCGGGAAGGATGGGCGGCCATCTTTAATTTATGCGAAATCATTAATGATCTCTATCACTGATACCGTTCGAGTGCTCGATGTAAAATTTGGTATATATCATCGATGCATCAATAGACTTACGATAAATGACAGTTCTGGCGTTTCTGTTTGAGCGGAAACCTTGGTGGCCATCTTTAATTTATGCAAAATCTTTGATGATGTATATCTTTGATACCATTTCAGTGTTCTATATGAAACTTGGTATACAGCATCGATGTATCAAGAGACTTGCAATGAATAACCACATCAGTTTCTCTGAGTTGCGGGAAGGATGGGCGGCCATCTTTAATTTATGCGAAATCATTAATGATCTCTATCTCTGATAATTTTCAAATGCTTGATGTAAAATTTGGTACACATTATCGATGCATCAACAGACTTATGTAATGAATACCGGTTTCTCTGATTGGACGGAAACGTTCGAGGCAAAATTTTTCATAATCTGTATATTTGTCACTTAACTGCATGGTGTTCCTGAAGTCTTGCTTCCAATTGAATACATTATGAATGGCTGGCGCCCAGAGCCGAGGGGTTTTCAGATGCGCAGCTTCGTATTTATAGTAACCATTATTCCAGTTATTATTACATTGTCAAATATTCGGGTACTGTTACATTGTTCAGTGTCCAGGTAACTGTTACATTATCCAGTATCCCAGTTAGTTTTCTAGTGTCCATTATCCCAGTTATTGTTACATTATCCAACATTCGGGTACTGTTACATTATCCAGTGTTCAGGTAACAGCTACATTACCCAGTATCCCAGTTATTGTTACATTATCCAGTATCCCAGTTATTGTTACACTGCCCAGTATCCCAGTTATTGTTACATTTTCCATTTCCCAGTTATTGTTACATTGTCCACTATCCAGTTACTGCTAATCTATCCAGTATCCGGGTATTGTTACACTGTCCCATATTGTAGTTATTGTTACATTGTCCAGTATCACATTTATTGTAACATTGTCCGGTATCCGGATATTGTTACATTGTCTGGTATCCCGGTTATTGATACATTGTCCATTATTCGGGTATTGTTACATTGTCCAGTGTCCGGATATTGTTACATTGTCTGGTATCCCAGTTATTGATACATTGTCCATTATCCGGGTATTGATACATTGTCCAGTGTCTGGATATTGTTACATTGTCTGGTATCCCAGTTATTGATACATTGTTCATTATCCGGGTATTGTTACATTGACCAGTGTATGGATATTGTTATATTGTCTGGTATCCCAGTTATTGATACATTGTTCATTATCCGGGTATTGTTACATTGACCAGTGTCTGGATATTGTTACATTGTACAGTATCACATTTATTGTAACATTGTCCGGTATCCGGATATTGTTATATTGACCGGTATCCCAGTTATGGTTACATTGTCCATTATCCGGGTATTGTTACATTGTCCGGTATCCCAGTTATTGTTACGTTGTCCAGTGTCTGGATATTGTCACATTTTCCGCTATCCCAGTTATTGTCCATTGTTACATTGCCTGGTATTTCAGATATTGTTACATTGTCCATTATCCGGATATTTTAACATTTTTACGTATTTGAGTTATGTTACGTTGTCCAGCATCAAAAAATACAAGTTACATAGTCTAATATCCCAGTGAGTCACGCAGTCCAAGATCAACTATTTGTTAAACAGTCAAGCATCCAAGTATTGTTTTTCACAGTGCAGTCTGCAGAAATCTATAGTATCCCTCTGCATTGTAACAGTAATAAATATTCCTGTCTCGATAATCAAAAGCTGAATCTACTAAATTGATATAGTTCATAATTCTGATGACATGAGGTCAAACATGTCAAACTTTGATAGTCCATTATTTAAGTGTTCCAGAATTAAGTATTTGTTCCACCATCAATAAGATCACTTGGGAATGGCCAATTTCCACCATAGTTCAAGTTAACTCCTGGACAATGCTGTCTTGCCCAGGTGTTGACAACACTGGTGCACAGTGTGGGGATCTTCGGGTTGTTCTCTTGAGCTCCTCTATGTTTATAACAAATTGATAATTGCTGTAAATATAATAATATGGATAAAATATTCCCACCATTCCCAGAAAGGACCAACAAGCGTACATTAATGGCAACCTCGGGTCGAAAATATACCAGTTATCATCAGTTGAAAAACTCAAGTTATAAAAAATAGGAAAGAGGTCACGATAACATGAAGATCACGGTGGCCCACATGCTGTGCACCAGTATCGCCGACACCGGGGCCTGACAGCATTGTCCAGGGATTATCGTGAACTATAGTGGGAATTGCCCATTGACAGTCTCTAATAATGCAGAGTGAGTGAGTGATTGAGTAGGATTTAACGTCGCTCTCAACAACTTTTCATTCATATCACGGTGCGACAGTGACATTACCCGGACACCGAGCCAGCCAGTCCTTGATCCATCCTCTTACAACTGAACGCCCAGCGAGGAAGATAAAAGTTCATTTTTTCAAGTCTTTGATATGCCTCGGCCCAGGATAAAATCTGGGATCTGCCGATTGTGAGGCGATGACGATTACAAGAATATCAACAGCGCCTTGAGTGACAACGCCGCACAACGAGAACGTCCAGAATCAGAATACTCAACCCTATACCACACCAGACACGCTACCCCATAGATGTCACCGAACTGACGCTTCAACACAGAATATGATACTTTGCCTTTCACGCAATATAGGACGTAGATCTGCCGTCCTGTACCGCAATACATACTCCAAGCAATTGTTACAGGCACAGATTTCTGGAAGAACCCACCCTGTGCCCAAGGGCGTCGTTAGGGAAGTCGTCTCGAAAAATCCTGAAGACGCCCATGGTTCTCCCAGTTTTTTTTCTGGACGGCTTTGTGCGTACGAAGGGGTACCGAGACAAAGGAATCATCCACGCGATTATAACGAACACATATTTTTCAATATAACCTAACCAATAACAGACTTACCAGCAGTAGAATATAAAAGGGGGGTTCGAGCACAGGGAAGCCGGGAAGCCGATGACGTCATGAGTAGGTCGAGGTGACGTCATAAATAGATCGAAATCGTGCGGTGCTCGTCTATTGATAGTGTCATGAACATAGCCCAAGGGGTTTTAGGTCAACGTCTGTTCACCGGACCGTGACAATAGCCCGAGATGTTTGCGGTGTTTTATGTCTGCTCAGCGGACCGTGTCTACAGCTTTTTGCGGTGTTCGAGGTTATGGTCTATTTATGGAGCCATACTTATAGCCTGATGGTGCGGTGTTCATCGTCTATATATAGACCTATAACCCGGAGGTGCGGTGTTGTAGTTCAGCGTCTGTCCACCGAACCGTGACTATAGCGTGAGAAGCGTTTACGGTGTTCCATATCTCTTCAGCGGTCCGTGTCTATAGTTAGCGGTGGAGCGTGACTAATGAAAACTAATTCGGGAGTTTTACGCGGTATTTGAGGTCGACCATATACGGAGTAGGATTAGCCCGAGGCGTGGGTTGACCAGGTTGGCGGTGCTCGCGAGACTCGTTGTTTATTAATGTCATATTATGAGAGTCACGTGGGCGAGGGAACGCTCTTATAAATGGTCAGAAAACTCGCATTTCACCACTCACGTTGGGAATACCGATACACATGGCACAGGTGCATGTGCACACCACATGGTTCAAGGTTACCTATAGCTTGAGGGGTGTTTACGATGTTCATTGTCTGTTCACCCAACCGTGTCCATAGCCGGAGGACATATATGGCGTTGTTTGACTATTATAAAACGATACTACGTCTCGCACGAATGATTTTAATTATTAATGACACTCAGATAGTGTTGAATGAAGCATGAAATGCGTAAATTCTTTAGTTATGCCCCTACAGCCTCCAAATTGTGTTTCGGAGTGTACAAAAATTTAGATTTTTTTTGTTGTTTTTTTTTGGACTGGCCGATTTTCGTCGAATTTTCTATAAATTACCCATGGCGATATCTCGGGAACTAAGACGGATAGAGACTCGCGGCTTACCGGCGTCGTATTCCTCTCGCATAGATGCACAATAAAGGCCCTATACAATTTTATCGCCCGACGGTATCTTTCGCCGCTAATTAGACGATAATCGGTGTCACGTGATTCGGCGATTTATCGAGAAATAAGCGATATACGGGCTCGCGGTTTGCGGCGTTGTATTCCTCGTGTAGGGATCTACCGTAAAGCTCCTATACGAATTTATCGTATCTCCGTAAGTTTCGCCGCTATTCGGGTGCGCATGCGTGGTGGTGGTGGTGGTAGTGTACTGGACCCACACACACACACTTGGAGCGATAGTATGCTCTTTTTTGCACCCGGAGAAATGTAATTTAGGCTGGCACAACGTGGAAGCATAAATTAATGTTCCTGCGTATAGGTTAAATTGTCGCCAGTGGGCGTATACATTTGGGGGCCGTGGCGAGGGGGCGTGGCTTCTCGCCACGAGGTGAGGGCTTGTTTGGCGGTAGAAAGACCATTCTAGAGTCGCGCTTTCAAACGTGCAGCACGCAAATCTTTTTTATTATTTGCGAAATTAAGAGATTATTAAGAAAGACCGGGATGTTGCTCCTAATCTCTAGCTAATATTTTACATATCACACGTCTTGGGTTCCAGATATTTGTAATGCGCTAAGACAATGATCGAAATATAGTGCATTTAGTAAATAGTAAATATCACTCAGGCTTTCCCAGAGTTTTTGGCATTAGTCAAGAAGGGTTTTCTCTCTGGGATTTAATGCCGGGTGATATAGAATAGGACATAACTTTGAAATCATCACGATTACATGCATTGTATAGTATATAGGGTAGCACTTTAGTATACATGTGCGAGTATTAAGTGAAAGTCACAATACGAATTGTTTATTCTAGCACTCAGTATGTGTTTACTCAGTATGTGTTTTTGTTACTTGTATGCTGCACGAGCAAATAAACGACTCGTCCTTCCTAGCACTCAGTATGTGTTTTTGTTACTTGTATGCTGCACGAGCAAATAAACGACTCGTCTCTAGCACTCAGTATGTGTTTACTCAGTATGTGTTTTTGTTACTTGTATGCTGCACGAGCAAATAAACGACTCGTCTCTAGCACTCAGTATGTGTTTTTGTTACTTGTATGCTGCACGAGCAAATAAACGACTCGTCCTTCCTAATCTGATGTTAGGTTTTTTAGATTGTTATAGGATAAAACAATTGGAAAGGAGAAGGAACTGTAAAATTTGTATGTTTTATGGGAAAATAGGACGATTTGTCGACCATAGTGTTCCAGCACAGACAGCAAATTCACACACTTGGAGCCATAGTATACTCTTTCTTGCACCCGGAGAATGTAAAATTTGTGTGTGGTCATAAGTAGGTCGAGACGACCTTTCCAACTAGGTTAGTAGGTCAAGTTGACGTCATATCCGTGTCAAAGGTCACTTCCGGTCACGGTACGGCCCAACAAGAGTTATCTCTCCCTACATATCGGTCTGTTAGGCCTTACCTTAACGCCTTATCCTAACGCCCTAGCATACCAGTTTTTCTTTCCTGGGCAAACCCTTGTTCTATTTATAGATCACACGGAAGTAGTAGAGAACGGGGAGTTTCGGAGGTGCAATGAAGAGCGTTTGAGGAGATGAGGGCCTTTATCCATACGGCTACCTGGTAGAGTTACCTTAGCGTAGGAGTAGGATTGAGGAGGAGGAGGAGGAGGAGGAAGAGTGAGGAGGAGGAAGAGTGAGGAGGAGGAGGAGGAGGAATTATATGACTAGTATAAAATAGAGACAAAGCAATACGAAGATTACTAAATAATCGCTTTATTCATCAACTCATAGTGCTGCACAAATAATGAGAGAAAACTGCTTATATGAAATACATCTCCATTGTTGCGGGTATCATTTCGACATCTAGTCTTCCATTCAATGTTTATGTACGAATATTTCCACTGGGGTCTTTATTCTGAGTCCTCGCTATCACCGTCATCAATCAACTTATCGAATAAGCATTTTCGCATCTTAATCGTCTGTCCGAGTGCTTCCTCGTAGTCGATGTCGTATATCGTTTGCAGACGCCTCGTTGTTTTCAAGATCTCGTTATGAATATAATCGGTTTGTAGCTTTTGTATGTTCACGAGGAGATTGTAGTATTTTTGACGTAAGGTCTTCATCATCGTTGGAGTATAATCCTCCATAGCATTTGCACCAGACTCATCCTCGTCGTAACCTTGACTTGTATATCACTGTTTTCTCTCGTCAATGTCAACTCTACAATCTATCGCGATAGGTTTACCGAACATGTTTTTCCACACGTTATATTTGACCCGTTTCCGCAAGTGGGTAGGTAGATCTATTTCCCCAGGATGGATGAGTTCTTCATCTGAAGGGTATTTTCTCTTTCGTCGTTCCATTTCATTCCCGCTCCTATGGATCATCTGCCTCTGCTGAGACTCGTCATCATTTTCATTCCGTTTGAACCACGGTGGATCCATCTTCGTATATAATCCCTCTCCCACTTGTTCATTCCTCTTAGCGGACCATGCCGGATCGTGAGATGGTATGCGTTGAATTTGAGTTGATGGATTATGAATTGGGGCTGGACGAGGTGGCAGTTGTTCTTCTTCTTTCACGAGTTCCTCATCGCCTGATATTACATTGGTAGACAGTCTGTCATTTTCCGCGGTATGGGGTTTAAATCGATGAACAGATATCCGTACGGACGAGATGTGGCTTCGTGAAATTTTGTCATGAAACGTGTCATATCCCGAGGAAAGATCCGTCTCCCGAACGTGCTAATTTGCTGTCTATCAATAGGATTATTGAATAGAACGAAATACTGACAGTTTAGCGTGATATCTCGAGATGCCTTGCCTTGAGGGAAGAGATTCTGAGTCAGATAAATTACGGATAAATTTCTGTGATGCGACCCTTTGGTGAATAGGTCGGCAACATTTTCTTCGCGCTTTACCTCACCCATCAAATCGTCCAGAACAATAACGTTGGTTTGGTCGGGGTCGAAGTAATACTCTTCGCCTATGTCATGGGGTATGCCGGGGAGGAAGTTTACATTTTTCAGACTTGTAGATTCATAGGCTGACTGCCATTGACTGTAACACCATACGATGCGTGTTGGAGCGGGATGGATATTAGCAGATTCCAAAAATTTCATTACCCATGATGTCTTCCCACAACCAGTCGGGCCTCTGACGATCATCGTAAATGGATGTTGTGATGCTCTTGAAAGAGCCACAGATGAAGTCTCGAGAGTACGTTTATACGTCTGCTTTTATCGGTTGAGTCTCCTGTTGGTGTATAAGTTTATGTCTCATCAGGTTATCTGGACGCGAGAATGTTTACTGACACACCGTACACTTGTTTGTCATGTTGACGCTTCTCTGCTCTTCCTCCTTTCCTCCTCCTCCTCCTCTTCCTCCTCTTCCCCTTCCTCCTCCTCATCCTCTTTCCGCGTTCCCTTTACTGGCGCTTGCACGCTTACTTTGTGACGCTGCCTACAGAGTTCTGCTTTAGCCTGCTCTACAACTCGCTGTGCCGGTGAAATTAGTTCAACTGTCATTTCTCTTGTACGTGATTTGTTAGTCGAGTTCACCGTACTGTTGCCTTGTGCAATATTAAGAGAGTTTGGAGGTGAATGCACTCTCTGTCCCCCAATCTCACAAATTTCCTCCTTTAGGTAAGCTCTACTCTGGTCTCGATAAAATTTAATCCACATATCTACATAGTCAAGATTGTCTTCTGCCGGCATGATGCATTCAACGGTTTCTAAAGGAATGCAAAAATTTCTCTCATAGAGTTATGATATAGGTATGACAACATAGAATGTCGTGTAGAGGTGTTTGACGAGGTATGACGGACACACAGTCTATACAACGGTATAGTCTTTCTTCTAATGTTCACATTGTTTGAGTTTTCACCAGTGAAGTAATCCCGCCCCCATAGGATTGCACGTGTCACAATGCAACTGTTCCATTTGGTTGTGGTGTAAAATGTCGCACATAGAGACGTCGTCCGCTTCATCGTATGCATATCCACCATTATCATTCACCAAAATTCTCGGTCGGTAGATCACTCGCGGCAGATCCAACTGGTTTAGGTGAGAGAATTGGTCCTGTGATAGACTTGTTGAATTCGTTGCTGACGGGACACTGTTCTATTTCAATCATGTTGGTCTCAATGATAGGAATGACTTTTTTCAACATATCCCAGCCTTTCGTGTTCAGCGTGTGTCCGTTCCGACCTGGTTTCAACTCGCTGGTTGGTGATTTTAGGAACCACTCTCTTATGTGGACGAACCATTCCCCTTCATATGCTGCAGTGCTAATGTATATATTATCTTGTAGCTTGAATGGAGTTTCAACCGTCTCTTTAGCCTGAATCATTCTATCCACTCTAGGCAGGAATTGTTTGAATGAAAACCACCCATCTCTCGTCAGTCGTATGGCAACACCATAAGGTTTTATAATCTGTCCATTATGTCGTATACGTTGAAATGTTACTTGAGGAGAATTTCCTTCACCCCTCACTTGAACGTAGAGATTACTCATTAGTCGATACATATTGGCTTTTACAGGTGCGACAGTCGTAGAATAAAGTGAGAAGCACATGAGAAGTCTTTATATACGCATTGGTCATTTTATCAGTTGACCATGTGACGGTCGACCTAATTTTCGCATTGACGCATTCCATGTCCGGTTAAGTAAGTAAACAGAGCGTATTTCGACGCCGAATAGAGGCGAAACTTACGGAGATACGATAAATTCTTATAGGAGCTTTACGGTAGACCCCTACACGGGGAATACAACGCCGCAAACCGCGAGCCCGTATGTTGCTTATTTCTCGATAAATCGAGAGAAGAAAAAAAATTATACTCCGAAACGAAATTTTGAGGCTGTATCGGTATTCTCAACGTGAGTGGTGAAATGCGAGTTTTCTGACCATTTATAAGAGCGTTCCCTCACCCACGTGACTCTCATAATATGACATTAATAAACGATGAGTTTCGCGAGCACCGCCAACCTGGTCAACCCACGCCTCGGGCTAATCCTGCTCCGTATATGGTCGACCTCGAGTACCGCGTAAAACTCCCGAATTAATTTTCATTAGTCACGCTCCACCGCTAACTATAGACACGGACCGCTGAACAGATATGGAACACCGTAGCACTTCTCACGCTATAGTCACGGTTCGGTGGACAGACGTTGAACTACAACACCGCACCTCCGGGTTATAGGTCTATATATACATGATGAACACCGCACATTCAGGCTATAAGTGTGGCTCCATAAATAGACCATAACCTCGAACACCGCAAAAAGCTATAGACACGGTCCGCTGAACAGACATAAAACACCGCAAACACCTCGGGCTATTGTCACGGTCCGGTGAACAGACGTTGACCTACAACCCCTTGGGCTATGTTCGTGACACTATCAATAGACGAGCACCGCACGACTTCGACCTATTTATGACGTCACCTCGACCTACTTATGACGTCATCGGCTTCCCGGCTTCCCTGTGCTCGAACCCCCCTTTTATATTCTACTACCAGCTTGTACATAGCGATTCTTCTTTACTTCTATTTATACCTCCCTCTGCTCTCTCATTATTATTTATTATTTAATTATTTATTTTAATATCTAGCGCTGCAAAAGATCTTAAATGAACGAAATTTAAATAAAACATGGAGTTGATGGGCCGCATGCAGCCCTTAAACTACAATTTCAATAAAAAAAAGTGAGACGAGTACTCTACCAAAAGGCCACCACAGTGAGGTTAATGTAGAGCTATATATATACAGTACTGTATACGTATACTTCAGTCCAAATTCAACTAAGTACACCTTTGAGAAATCGGGTAAATTTAACACCTTTGATAATACTTTAAAAAAGAGCAATTTGGGCTTCAATTTATACCCGTACAACTGGAATAGCTTAACAGCCTTGATCCCAATTAGTCAAAAGCAGTCCAGAGAAAGGTATAAGCTTTTGTGCTTATGAGAATGTAACATTTGCGACATCTTACATTGAATGATAAACTAAAGGGGGCTTAACTCTTGGTAACTAGATGAAGCAAAATCCAAAAACTCACGTATCCAACACTGAAATCGAAAAGTCAAACACAAGAAAATATTAATTTCCCTTCAAATAGAGTCCTTTGAGGTGAGAAAAATTTTCATGAAGGAAGAAAAATGTGAAGAAAGTAATGAAGTAATCCTTTGTTCTGGAGTTAATAAACACATATAAAGTTCATAAAGGCTTCCATCTCAGTTAAATTAGTAATTGCATGGTTTTTATTTCACAAGTTTAACTGAATGTAGCTGTTTCATACATATAGCAAACAGGAGAGACAACTCCACAAATGCCATACATTTACAGGAGACAACTCTGCATAGTCCAACCTAACAATACAGTCAGTTTAACTGGATTCAGTTTTGGTGGACTGTGACATTGACCACTGACGTCAAAATGAATAGGGTTCTTGTTTGCCCCACGAGTAATGTGTACCCAAAGTTTGGTACCATTCCATTCCATGGAACTGGAGATATCTCACGGACAACAAATGTTAAATGTTCTACCAAATATCCCCTGCACACTATGCATGAAAACATACAGAGAAGCGGCGTGAAGAATAAGTTGATATTTTTTCTACGAAAAATGTCATTAAATTGGATTTTTTTTAACACAGATGTGGTGAAAAACGTATTGAAGCCGTGAACTTTAACCGATAACGATTACGATCACTTAGTATAATATCGACTACTTGATTGTCAACAAAGGCATTGCGTTTTAGCTTTGCGACATTTTTGGCGTGACAATGGAAATGTCGACCAGAATATTCGCCGCGATTGCTCGCTATGAACGATCGTCATGGGGCCGCATGTCATGGCCTTCACTGTTTCCAAATAGGCATGGTAATGGAGGTTTAAAGATTGGTTTCTTAAACTTTGATCACTCACAAAAACAGTAAACTGCCATTAAATGTTAAGTAAAATATCTTACGACTATATTTAGCATAAAAACAAGGGGGTGTCAAACATTTGGTAGAGCCTCTAATGGATGGATAGACGCATAGATGGACAGAATTCACCATCACATTATATGATCACGTCTTCGACGGGAATATAAAAATGTGACTTTTAATGATTTCTTGATTTTTGGGCCCCAGTGACCTTTACCTAAATTTTGGTACACAACACATCGTCTCACCTTGAAGTGTCTACGGATACAAAACATGATTTCAAACAATTTTCATGATTTTGGGGTCATAGTGACCTTGACCGTTGACCTACATTTTGGTATGTGACACATCGTGTCCCTCTCAATGTATCTACTGACACAAAAAAAAACTTATTTGTAATGATTTCCTGACTGGGGTCACAGAGACCTTTGCCATGCGACACATCCACTCAAAAAAAATAACAATTTTCAATAATTTCCTGATTTCTAGGTCACGCTGACCTTGGACCTCTGACATCGACCTACATTTGGTATGCGACACATCGCCCCCCCCCTCTCATACCCACTCAGCAAACAGTGGTAAATAGAAAACTGTCACTGATTTCCTGATTTTTAGGCCACAGTGACCTCTGACCTAGACCTCAATTTTGGTACAGGACACATCGTCTCCAACTAGTGTATCCACTCACAAGAAATTTGCAACTGTGGATAGAAAACGGTCACAGATATAGACCGGACACGAATGGTTCAGTAATTTTTTTGTTTTTTTTAGGCCAGTGACCTCCGACATCGATCTCCATCTTGATACGCGACACATCGTCTCCCCATAGGCTATCCACTCCCCAAAATTGGAACTGTAGATAAAAATAAACTTTCACAGATATAGACCGGACACGATGGACGTGGCCGGACAGAAACTGCCATCACACAATACGTCCGCCTTTTGGGCGGGCGTATACAAATCTACTTCCCGGCCTTAAAATTAATATGAAGGACTTTCGAAACATTTAAGAAGTGTGTTGGAAGAGGAATTTTAAATAAATAGGAGTGATTATTTGGTAGCCTTTGGTTATTTCTGTGGCATAGCATTCCTTTTTATTGCCACGGAGCAAAAATGAGAGTAGTCAGTTCGCGACTTTTTAGATTTTCATATTGGGGTCATTTTTAACCTATTTGATAATGCGCCGAGTAGAGGATCATGGGTATATCCAAGATGGCAGCCATGTAGGGTACCAAAAAAACTGACATTTTCGTCATTTTTCTTTAAAATTCCTGCTTTTCATTGACAAAAAGTGGGCAAAATCTATTTTATTCCACAAGACTATTATTTACTAATTTATCATGCAGTATTTGCAAAGAAAACACAATTAAAAAATAGCCCAATGGGCTACAATATCCCTCGGCTATCAGTTGTATTCTGCATTCAGCAATCATGCATCATATAAGATGTATTTTTAAAACTTCGGCATCATATAGGTTAACAAAATGTCATCCAGTAGAGTTGACTGTAGTTCTCTTATACCAGAAATACATTGAAAGTTGAGCCAGGTCAGCTTTTGTCAAGACCTTAATTGATAGGAAAGTCTCTGCGCCAAGGTTCTGGTAGAGCATGACAGAATTCTTAGCTCTAAATAAACTCTTCTAGGAGTCTCATAATCAAATCAAGTAATTTGAAAATGCAGATCAAGGTCAGCCATCTAAAACAAAGTTCTGCTCTATTCTGGTCCGTGTAACCTTGCACAATTCAATTTTCGTTTTTTGTTTTTGTGTTCTCAAAATCAAAAATTGAAAATTGACCGTCAATTTTCAATTTTCGTTTTTTGTTTTTGTGTTCTCAAAATCAAAAATTGAAATTTGACCGTCAATTTTCAATTTTCGTTTTTTGTTTTGGTTTCTCAAAATCAAAAATTGAAAATTGACCGTCAATTTTCGTTTTTCGTTTCACTTGTCCCAAAAATGAAAATCAAATAATGAAAATTGCCTCGACTTGTCCGTTTTTCGTTTTTTGATTTTAACTTTGACTCGTCAATGTTAACTGCGCACGCGCAAGACTTATGATGTCACTTTCGGTTCGCGGAGTAGTATGGAAAGCGCAAATCGGATTGTTTAGGCAGGTGTGGAGCATAATATGGAAAAACAGTAGGGGGCAAGATGTGGGAGTTTCACTACACTATAGATCCCTGGAGCCAGGCATTCGAGCTAGAATATAATGGGCCAACTGCGCATAAGCGAGTAGGCAATCGTGCAGCAGGTGTGAAGCATTATATGGAGAACAACGGGGTTGATACACATGGGAGTTTCATTAAAGTAGGGTAGTATAATAAATACGTGGGTACCCTAATCACATCTTCATTTTATCTAGCCAATTTCTACGTTCCCACTTCGAACTTCCCTTGATATATCTGGACCCCTTCAATGTTCAAATAACTTATAAATAGACACGAGACGTCACTGACCTCGAAAACATTTGAAATTCGAAATGGGTCGCACAAGAGCGTTATTGATTGGCTGACCTAATTAGTGGGCACCTTATTAGGAGGAAAGACGCCGCTAATAGAGGATGATGTCACTCAACGTGACTTCATTCGCAATCGATGTACGCTCTGATTGGTTCTTCTGTCGTTAGTAGGTGAAATTTACACCTCGGATTTTGAACACTGAAGGGGTCAGATGAATCAAGGCAGGTTCGAAGTGGGAACGTAGAAATTGGCTCGATAAAATGAAGATGCCTAATCATAACCCCCAAGGAAACTTCCCACGTCGATGCGTTGAAGCGTTTGACACCCACACTTGCGTTGAAGCGTTTTTGACGCTGAACGTTGACGAGCATCTGAACGCTCCAACGATCCAGGTCCCAAAAATAGAGAATGAAGATTGGACCTGAAGCGTTGAAGCATTCAGACGTCTGACATCAAACGTGGCGATTGTGTGCTTGTTTGAAATGGTGGTTTACGGGCCGCATACTTACTCTTATTGGTATTAAATCTTTGTTGGTATCTTTATAAATACTATATTTCAAATCAATAGCAAATAGCGGTTGTCTGCATGAATGCTGTTCGCTTTTGTAGCGCTCTAAACATCTATTTTTAGAAATGAGAAAATCTAAGACTGCGTTCTGATTGGCTCAGGCCTCAAGGCCAATAACCATTGAGAACAGCGGGATGCCACATATCCAGACCTGTCTGGTGCATCTTCACAAGTCCAGGTAAATCGTGAATCCCCGCACATAGACTGCAGTACTCTCTGTTAATTCAAGATATTAACAGACAGTGATAGTGTACTGTTCCAGCTGTCTCCCCTTCAGAGATTGGTCATTCGACTCCGCCATTTCAAACTAAGACGAGCATTTTCATTGGATCACTATTTATAGGAGCCACCCCAATCTTCATACACAACCACGTGACTGTCTCAGTTGACCGATGACATAGCGCGGCATCGTTTTCGATTTCAAAATCTGGCGTATAACTGGGAAAATGTTGTTGTTGCTGCATCAGCCTATCATTGGCCCTCCGTAGAAGGGTCCAATACTATAGGCTATCCCCGCACAGGGTTTACTTGGACATTTTTGGTGATTCGAGTGAGTTCTTGAGTCGTTGCCTCAATCTCGAACATTTCATCCCCGAGGTTATTTTGAATTAGCATGTCGGTATTCCAAGCCGGCGGTTTTTGCCTTGACTCTCGATGTCGATTTCAGCCTGACATCAAAGTTATGCCAGCGATGTCACATCTCAAACCGTCCAGCTAGTGGATTGGAGTGATGAGCTAGCTGAACCTGTTGAATAATTGGTTTGATTTAGAGGATACCCCTTGATCTTTTTTTTATCCAGAACTATCGTGTGCAACCATGCAACCAAGGCAATGTATAGATACCCTAACAAATCGATCAATACACTGGCTCCCGAGGATGGCCTGGTGGGCCACATGCCTCTCGCTCCACACCTCTCATACGACACGATTTGCGTTTTCTATTCTACTCGTCGTACCGGAAGTGACATGATAACCCGTCCACATGAGAACTTAACATAGATACGTCAAAGTTAAAATCAAAAAACGAAAAACGGACAAGTCGAGGCAATTTTCAATATTTGATTTTCATTTTTGCGTGAAGCAAAACGAAAAACGAAAATTGAAAATTGACTGTCAAATATCAATTTTCGTTTTTTGTTTTTGTAATCCCAGAATCAAAAATTGAAAATTGACGGTCAAATTTCAATTTTTGATTTTCAGAACACAAAAACAAAAAACGAAAATTGAAAATTGACGGTCAATTTTCAATTTTTGATTTTGAGAAACCAAAAACAAAAAACGAAAATTGAAAATTGACGGTCAAATTTCAATTTTTGATTTTGAGAACACAAAAACAAAAAACGAAAATTGAAAATTGACGGTCAATTTTCAATTTTTGATTTTGAGAACACAAAAACAAAAAACGAAAATTGAATTGTGCAAGGTTACACGGACCTATTCTAACTTAATTGCACATGGAACATGAATTCAGAGATCTTAGACTTAACATAGAATTTGACCTTTAGAAAATAGGTTACGGTCAGTTAAGGCCCAGCCATATTTGGTATAGATTTGGACAATGTAGATATAATCCTTCATGAAATATTGTACTAAATAGAATAAAACCTTGATACAATAGATCAAGGTCAGTCATCTTCATCACACCTCTCTACCTTTGCCAGATGTATACATAGTAATAATATGGAAAGCCTAGCTAGATTTCTCCATGTTGTATCTTAATAAACAATATATGACCTTGAAAAAATAGGTCAAGGTCAGTTATCTTCAGCAACCCTCTGAACCATCGCCAGATGTATATACAGTATTCATTTGGAAAGCCTAGCTATATTTATTCATGTTATATCATAATAAATAGGACCTTGAAAAAATAGGTCACGGTCGGTCCTTTTCAATAGGCTTCTGACCCTTCACCAAATGCATATGTGGTATGAATTTACGATTCCTGGCTATAATCCTTCTAGAGATATCGTGTCCATAAGAAAGATGGAAAGACAGGCGGACAGACAGATGACGTTGCCGACGACGACAATACCCTTCAGGCAGGTAAAAAATTGACCAAAAAATGAGTTTTGAAGATGTCATCAAAGCAGACATCTTGGATTTTTTTTTAAATTTTGTGGTAGAGCTTGACCTACGGGTGTAGTGTGGTAAGTTTCATCCCCTAGCTCAAGGGGTAAGAAAAATATTTACAGGGGGGAGACAAAATATCCCCCCTCATCCAGGCCTGGAGAGGTCCCAAATAGCCCAGGCCAGATAGGGTTAAGAGAGAAAGAGGTGAGGCTTAGTTTAGGGGATATAGGGTGGGGCGCAATACCTTGTGGGAAGGGGGTGGGGTACACCAGGGGTAGTGGGTGCATTCTAGAAGTGTATATAGAGTAAGCTCCTGCAGGATATGGTTATTACAAGAAGACAGGAACATTTCCACAGCTACAACGATCTTAAGCTACAAAGGCTTAACAAGAACCCTTCAATCTTCAATATACGCCCGTATATCTGGAATTACATTGGTTCAAATTTCAAGGTTGTTTAATAGCCTTGATTCCAATTGATCTAGCAATTATGAGAATGTAACATATATCACATCTTATATTGAATGATAAACTAAAATGAGCTTAACTCTTGGTAACTAGTTGACCTTGAAGCAAGAGCTTAGAGCTCACATATCCCACACTGAAATCGACAATAGTCAAACACAAGAAAATAGTAGTTTTCCTGCAAATGAATTCCTTTCAGATGAGAGAATTTTTCATGAAGGAAGAAGAAAGAGATGAAGTAAACCTTTGTCCTTGAGTTAACAGGTGTGAAGTTCATAAAGGACTCCTCTCCCCGTTAAATTAGTAAATGTATGGTTTTTATTTCACAACAGTTTAACTAAATGAAGCGTTTCAAACATGTACACGCTTAAAACTAAAGTGTTGTAAAGTGTTGAAATAACACTTTAAGTGTGTCCACAGGGACTGCACTTTAAAGTGCTGTCCCTCTGGACACACTTAAAGGGTTATTGCAACACTTTACGAGTAGGTTTCGACACTTAGTTTTAAGCGTGTAGAACAACTCCACAGGACAATACCATATAAATGCAGGGGAAAGAACTTCGAATATTCCAACACATTTAGTCAGCTAAGCTCGATTCAGTTTTGGGGGACTGCGACCTAGACCTTTGACAAATTGATCTCATATGTATGGCTCCACTTTGCCATGCGAGTAAGGTATACTCAAAGTTTGATACCAATCCATACCTTGAAACTAGAGCTATCGCATGGACAACAAATGTTAAAGGATGAATGGACAGAACGCAACATCGCATTACACGACCTCGTCTTTGAGAGGCATATGAAAATGTGACTTAATGATTTCTTGATTTTGGGGTCACAGTGACCTTGACCTTTGAACTTGACCTCAATTTTGGTACACGACACACCGTCTCCCCTCAATTTCTCAATGAACACAAAAAATCATGATTTTTAATGATTTCACGAGTTTGGGGTCACAGTGACCTTGACCTTTGACCTTGGCCTAAATTTTGGTACATGACAAACCGTCTCCCCTCAATTTCTCAATGAACACAAAAAGTCATGATTTTTAACAATTTCACGATTTTGGGGTCACAGTGACCTTGACCTTTGACCTTGACCTACATTTTGGTATGTGACATTGTGTCCCCCTAATGTATCTACGGATACAAAAAATGTTATTTTTAATAATTTCCTAATTTTGGGGTAGGTGACCTTTGACCTTGACCTAATTTTTGGTATGCATCACTTCATTTCCGCACATTGAATCCACTCACAAAAAATTTGAAATTTTAAACGATTTCCTGATTTTTCGATCACTGACCTTTGACCTCTGACCTTGACCTACATTTAATATACAACACATCGTTCCCCCCCTAGGGCATCCACTCACCAAAAATTAGAACCGTAGATAGAAAACTGTCAACGATCAATGATTTCCTGATTTTTGGCAACAATGACCTTTGACCTCTGACCTCGACCTCAATTTTGGTACGCGACACATCGTCTCCACCTGGCGTATCCACTCACAAAAAATTGCAACTGTGGACAGAAAACGTTCACAGATATAGACCGGACACGAACACTTCAGTGATTTCCTCTTTTTTAGGCCTTTGACCTGTGACCTCGACCTTCATTTTGGTACGCGACACATCGTCTCCCCGTAGGGTATTCACTCACCAAAAATTGGAGCTGTGGATAGGAAACTGTCCCAGATATAGACCGGACACGAGAACCGGACAGACGGACAGACGGACGGAAACCGCCATCACATAATACGACCGCCTTTTGGGCGGGCGTATAAAAATTAGAAATTTTTAACGATTTCCTGATTTTTCGATCACACTGACCTTTGACCTCTGACCTTGACCTACATTTAATATGCAACACATCGTTCCCCCTCTAGGGCATCCACTCACCAAAAATTAGAACTGTAGATAGAAAACTGTCAACGTTCATTGATTTCCTGATTTTTGGCAACAGTGACTTTTGACCTCTGACCACGACCTCAATTTTGGTATGCGACACATCGTCTCCACCTGGCGTATCCACTCACAAAAAATTGCAACTGTGGATAGAAAACGTTAACAGATATAGACCGGACACGAACACTTCAGTGATTTCCTGTTTTTTAGGCCAGTGACCTTTGACCTGTGACCTCGACCTTCATTTTGGTACGCGACACATCGTCTCCGCGTAGGGTATCCACTCATCAAAAATTGGAGCTGTGGATAGGAAACTGTCCCAGATATAGACCGGACACGAGAACCGGACAGACGGACGGACGGACAGACGGACGGAAACCGCCATCACATAATACGTCCGCCTTTTGAGCGGGCGTATAATAAAAACCACGGAGAGACATGTATTCAAAATAATTTATTTTTAGCACATCTATTCAGACTATCCACCATTTAACTTGTGCTGGGTTACATCATCCAGACATACCTACATCACCTAAAAAGTACACATTACCACTCATAAAGGGGTACATGTAATACATATATACGTACTTGTATACAAATACATCAGTAAGGGGACTTACAGAAGTTATAAATTATGACCTCTACAAGTGATTAGGCCATTGTCACTTGATTGGTTGTTTGGCATGACAAGCCCTCATCTTTATTTTGAGGGCAAATAATTAAAATAGACGAGGGATTTACATTTTCAAGAGTAAACTTACTCATTTTCTTCATATTCAGATGCAATTGGTTTGCAATTCAATAATTAATAATAAATAATTATAGCATCTAGCATGTGTATCTAAAAAATCAAGGTGAGGCTAAGCAACCAAACAACCAATCAAGTGACAATGGCCTATATTAAAACCTTCACAGTTCACAAAATAATGATATTTTGACCAGTAGTGAAGTGTCAGGGTGTAATGATCTCTTAATTAATTTAAGACAGTCCGATACTATGTTTAACAATATAAGTGCCTGTGGTACATGTATTACTAATCAGCTTATATCCTTCTATCCAAGATTTTTCCCTCAAAATTTTCCTGGAAAGTCGAGACATTAAGGTTGATTAAAGAGGTATCATTGAAGGCCACTCGCTGTGTTCAAATTGACACTTATAAAGTTATAAGATATTCTGAGGATGGCATGTTGCATAGGCAGGTTGGGGTGGGGGGTGGGGCGCAGGGAGGGTGCTCACCTCCCCCCCCCCCAGGTCTAAAGCTGGGGTGCTAAAGAGTCTTCACCCCTGCTTCCCAGGTTTTGAAATCGACAACTCAGCTGACCGAACATTGATTGCTGGTAATAAAGAACATTTGACTGTGGAATGTAAGGCCATCCAAAATAATATTTTTATTTCCAGTACCAACTTTAGAAAATTTGGGTAGGTAGGTAGGCAGGAATTTTAATTTTTTATTATTTTCTTTTAGTGGATTTTTGACCTTTTTGTGTAGTATTTCACGGAATAACTGCTGGAAAAAATAGAAATAAAAGAAATTGTCAATCCAAATTTTTTTTTGGACTGCAAAATATATGGGTATGTAGGGTTACTGAAAACAGACATATTATTGTGGATGGTCTAAGCCTAATGATCTTTAAATATGAAAATGACAAATAATTCAATATGTTCACAACTATCATGGTGACCTCTATTTCTCTATTTCCAGCTTATCTTAGCCTGACGAGTTATTACTAAAGTACAATCCCTTAAGCATCGGATGTTACAATGTACATGTATTCAAAATAATTTATTTCCTACAATACAATATGTAATTATGCACTTTCTAAATTTAAATTACCAGATTACTACCACTGTTTGTACGATTGAGTTTTCCTGTGACTGCATCCCCTTGTGCAGAATTCAACCTGGGATGCCTGGAGTACAAGGAAATAAATCCAGATTTCTACCCCAATTTGTGTATAGTACGAAGTCAAACAAGATTGTTTTACAGTCAATGAAGTCCACATGATGGATAGGCCTTGGCTTGGTGGTGAAATATTTCAACAGAGCTTGCAGAGAATGAAATGCAGATTGTGAGCCTGCTGAATAACATAGGATTAGTTCCTCATTTATGCAGTAATTTGTCTATGTATCTGTCCCTCAATGTCTAGTGATGCATTGGTATGAGAATACGAGTACAGAACATACTGGAGGTTTTCATGACAGCGACCCACACACATATCAGCGGAGAAGAATGTGAAGCGGGTAAGAATTTCCTTGCAGGAAGGCACTGGACAGGACAAATTGTTTTAGAAGGGCATTACTGTTAACAATCTGAAAAAAGATAACACTTTCATGTAAATGCTTTCCAGAATGTCCTGTCATGTACATAATATACCCATGAACAAGGTAAATTGCCTCCCTTTGTAAGTTGTGCGGTACTGAATTATCTCCCTTGGCATGCACACATTCTGCATCACTCTCTAAATTGGACAACTTCACAGTTAATTATCACAGCATGGAGGAATTTAAAACAATTTTCCTTTAAAAAGGGCTAGTTAGTGTGTCAAGCACGAATCTTCCTCAAAGGTTTGGCGCAGATAGGCTCCGCCACATGATTCATTATATACAATATAAATCCAGCGATGAGAAACAAGCCACATCCAGCAATGAGAATCGTCCGATAGATGATGCTGTAGTCATAAACCTAGAGAATAGGTAATACAGGCAGTTAGGTATGTACAGATGAGCATTTGTTAGGAGCTTGGGCAATTATTGTTGCTGTAGTTTGTATACAATAATATTTACTCTGAGAATAAAAATAATAAAAAAATAAACTAAAAAAGAATAACCACTCTGATAACATGGCTAACAAATATTTAAGTTGCATTTAGAAATTTTAGAATTATCAGTAAGGGAAAATCAGAAATAAATTCTGAAAATAGTAGCTTGAAACAGGGTGTTACTCTTAGCCATAATGTCAAATCTGCCCAGATTACTACATTCGGACAGGCTACTTCACTGTTTTCTCAATCTTTCTCATGATAAATTGTCCAATTTTTACCTGTCCAGATTTGAAATGGACAGGTCTCCAACACCATGGCTTGAAATACATTAAACACTTTTTAAGTGTTATCCATCACTTTCCAGCTTTGAGTTGAGTGATAACCTGTTACCATGTACTATACATAATTCTGATGTGATGGTTAATTCTGTGCTCTTTGTTAACTGACAAGAACTACATGTATTGTGGTATTTAGTACACTTATAAGCAGTGCTCATTTTCACCACACATTCACTACAGTTATTCATTTTTACAAAAAGAGTTGTCTTAAATAAAAAATATTATTATTATTAGAACATAATAGCCATCATCCCTAGTCTTAATTGGCTCATCTGACAAAGCCGAGCCATGCCAGAAAACGAATTCACCAGTCATTTATTCATAGACTTTGTGAACAGCCCTCGTGACCACATGACCTTTCTGAATGTGCCCATATTTAAGCAAATTAGAAGCCAGGCAAGGTGTCGTTTGTTTCATCCCCTTTGAACTAAATTGTATGTTCCTGAAAGACCAGCTTTGACATCCATGGAAATATCTCAGACCATCATTTGAGAAACTCAGCCAGTAGAACAGTGGAATAGCAGTCTCATATTCAGTCTAGCTACATCATGTATACATTCTTGAGGCCTGACAAACTTCATACATGCACATACCTTGATATCCCCTTCAACTGAGGGGGTCTGTGGTTCTCTGGGCACAACTACCAGTATCAAGGTGATCAGGCCTGCCAAACCAATAGCTCCAATACTACCATACCTGTAACATACCAAATATACAAATACCTTGTTACTTTCATGGTTAGGAACAGGCGATAAACCTTATGATCTCATGAGATAAAAGTATGGTCAAGATGGATTTTCAAATTGGCTCTCTAATCATTTAAAATGGAGGGGATTTTAATACGGTGTTAATTTTTTGCAGGCGAAAACATATACATGTATGTAGGATGAGTGTGTACGATGCAGATGGTCAGTCACGACACTTGATACGAGCTGCAGGCATGATGTGCTTCAGCAATGTTTTGTCTCCGTGTGTCATTGATAATTTTATTAGAATACTCTTTAAAGTAATGATTTAAATTATATGGGAAAAGGAATTCCATAACAACCGGCTCATCGGATGAAAACTTCCACTCTCAAGAAAGAAAATACATCCCAACCTCGCTTCGGCAGTTCGGTTGGGATGCATTGCCGTTCTCTCGAGTGGAAATTTTCATACCATGATCCAGTTTAGCCACAACTGTTCCTATCAATAATGGCTGTGGTTGATAGCCATAGACATGTATGGATCTCTGTGTGCTATAACTTGTACCGTATATAAACGTTCATTTTGATGCTCCTTGTTATTTTCTGGGAGCTTATTCCTTCTCCGCCACACTTGTCGCTTTTATTATAGTTCACAGGGCAGGTGATTAGCTGCACACGAGCCGCTTTCACAGTGACCCCCACCTCCCCCATATTACAGTAGACGCCATGTTGTACAGGTTTTATCCAATTGCGCATGCTTAGTGGCCCAAATACACACAATATGGTGTCTACCGTAATATGGGGGAGGTGAGGGTCGCTGTGAAAATGGCTCGTGTACAGCTAATCACCAGAGCCCGAAACTTTTTTAAGCGACAAGCCTGGATGAGAAGGAATAAGCTTCCAGAAAATAACTGATAAGGATCATCAAAATGAACGTTTATATAATATGGGCTTTAGCACACGGCGATCCATACACGTCGCCTGTGACTATCAACCGCAGGCAATATTGATAGGAACAGTTGTGGCTATAGATTCACTTATATGAGATCCTCTCAATACCACACCGTCTTGCAATACCTCCCTTATTGGTGTTTCCGATGGGGTTCATGGGCAAAGAGGATATTCTGGCTTTTAAAAGTTAACTTCAACATTCGGGCGGCAGTAGTTACAAATCTCATTCCACTCCGCAGGTTCCGGTCCTGGGTTATGAAAACCCCAATTATCAACACTCTCATAGTCACGCCCTTTCCCATGAAGTCGGCGTTCATCACTATTTTCATGTGTTCGCATACAGCATAGAATATATTTTAGAATAGATACGTGTCGAAGTAGTATTTACATTTTTCTCATCTTGGGAACTTTACTCGATCCCGTCCAATGTAATGTGTATTTTTGGGAGACTTCTAGTTCAACAAGCTAAACCCTACGGACATTTAATTTTCTGATATTGACAATGTAGGCTTTAGCCATTGAATCCGAATTTCCCGATGTGGGCGACATCGGGTGGATTTGCACTCATAAAAAGCAATAATTCGTTTGAATAGAATACATATTTTGTAACTATTTTGAAAATATTGTTATGGTGGCACGAGACTGATTGTAACTTCGGGATTGTACACAGGAGTGAGTCGGAAACAGCTCATTCCTAAGATTGTCACATTATCTGCATTTAAATGTAAAATTGCAATTATCAGTATCAAGCATAATAGAAGGCACATACCAAAAAACAAAATTTATGGAATTTTTCATCTCCCTAAGCGACTGGGTCGACCGAGCAGATTCAGTTTTTCCGACTCTTGTAATCCTGAATTTAGATATCCTCACGCGCGAGAATCAGAATCACGTGGGAGAGTGGATTTAGGTTTTGAAAGATCAAGCACCATGATTATTTTTTCTTTTGCCATTTATGGAATGAAAGGAGCTGGACTGAGGAAATAAATGGCCAGGGAAGTAGGCAAATATGTATTCTATCCAAACGAATGCTAACCGGTAGGTGTTATTGCCTTTTCATGAGCGCAAATTCACCCGATGTCACCCAGATCGGAAGGCGGAAATTTTGCGAAAGGAAATTTCAATTCAACAGCTAAACCCTACATTCTCAATATCACAAAATTAAATGTCAGTGGGGTTTACATTGTTGAACTAGGGGACCCCTGCTCGCCGAATATTGAAAAGATACTGATTGATCCATTTTGCAGACATCAGCCACGAGGGTGGCCGTGGGGGGGGGGGGGAGTGGATCCCTATAGTTTACTTTACTACTATGTTCAGACTTCAGGATCGAATGTTGTTGCTGAGGATTATCAGAATACATGTAGTCGGATAAGTAAGATGGATTGCATTCTGTTGTTGTTGTTGTTGTTGTTGTTGTTGCGCAAGCTTACGATATGGCTCCTCGCGCCCTGGACAAAACAAGGCACAGAAATAGGCAGAGAGTCCACACAAAGGCTAAAACAAAGATACCGACACCAACATTTAGCACCCTCGCCATTGTTATCGCTTTAAAGTGATCGACATTAACTAAAATTGCCGTTATTATCTCATCATTCTGGATTCACATGTCGGTGCTTGCTTGACTTGATTTACATTGACAACAAATATGGCGGTATATGCCGGGCTGCACAAAATTAGCGGATCTGATTGGCTGGAGCTGTAACTTATACCCAATGGTGCCCAATGGGGGCTAGGTGACTCGTACCTAGCCCCCAACTCACACGCACCGTTGTCCATAGAGCGATAGCGAATTGGAGCTGGGTACGAGTCTACAGTCCAAGCTGAATTTATTGAAATATATAAATAGGATACATGTAGTCACCCACCTGCTATATGCAGATGACTTGATTCTTCTGTCGACAACCCAGGCTGGTCTACAAAAATGTCTCGATAGTCTATGGAAATTCTGTAAGGACTGGAAACTAGATATAAATTCCTTGAAAACAAAAATTGCCCTTACGAAAATTTACCATAAAAATCTATAGTTGAAATCTATAGATTACTATCGATTTTGTGGTACTTTTGCGGATTTACTACAGCTGAAATTCTATAGCTTACTACAAATCAACTATAGCTTACTACAAATTAACTATAGCTTACTACATTTACTACAAATGAATTATAGTTTACTACAAATGAACTATAGCTTACTACAAATGAACTATAGCTTACTACAAATGAACTATAGCTTACTATAAATTAATTACCATAAATTAACTATAGCTCTCTGCAATTTTATAGTATCTATAGCTTCATTACTTTATTTTGATGGAAATCAAAGGCGTTATAGAATAGTAGAATATATATTTTGATAGAAAACTACAGATTGATAGCTTCACTTTGGACTGGGTATTTATATTACATCCTCAATACTGAACAACATTGTAGCATAATCTATTTCAGAGAATGACAACGCCCTGATAACACAATGAAAATAACACAATAATTTCTTATATAATACTATATTTATTCTACTAGCACTGAATCGCTCCATACAACATCATAAAATGCACTCAGTTAATGTCCAAACACTTCGTTAATGTAAAAATACTACTTCTTTAATTGCTTCGAAGAATTGTTCAGCTTCAGGCGAATACTGGCTTTGATGTCCGCTTCTCTCTTGTCGACGAATACTCTACGAGTTTCAACTGGAAGGAGAAAAGAAAGAAAAAATGTTGAGTTGGCAAATTATTTAGTATACACTTCAAATGGACATTACTGCAAGTCTGAACTTGTTGACAACGGCATTTGATTACAGTTAATTGAATTTAATTAAGGTATTATGAAGGAATCCATATTATGATTACTACTGTGTTCTTGTGATGGGTAAGAAATACTTAACAATATTGAAATGAATGTCTTCTTTCTCCAATTAAATCATCGGATGATCCAGTTGATGGATCTGGTGATGAGGGTGATGGCGTATGATGTGGCAATGGTTCGGATGTTGATGGTGTCGGCAGCCGACGTGGTTCTGCTGGGCGAGTCTATGCCTGACGTGATGCCACGTCCTTCATTGTCTTCACCGAGGCCTTGATGTCATCAAATACAGATGGCAGTTCTGTGAAATAAAAGATACAAATTGTGTACTGACAATTGGATTGATAATATTCAGTCAGAATGTTAATAGTCATAAATTGCAGAATCATGTTGACAAAGGATCAACAATGTTTTATAACTTTCAAATCTTATTAAATTATTATTTACTAAGATTAATTACATTAAATGATTATTTACAAGTGATCGCGTGTTAACCATTAACATTCAGTGTCGTTTAATATGCATTTTAATGGTTAGCAAACTTTCAAAAACTCAAATTTAAAATCTTACCAGTAAATGTAGATAAGGCGACTTTCAAAGACCTGTTTTCTGACTTCAGAGACTGGTTCTCCACTCTCAGCTCTTCAACTTCTTTCTGCAGAGCCCTCAGGTCTGCTCGGCTACTAGAATCCCACAAAGAAGAAGAATACCAAAATCAATAGGGCCTATCACATGCACATATTTTGTCCACATTGAGAGAAATTTGGATTAATATTATTAGAAATAGTTATCTAAAAGGGATCAGTAAAATAGATAAGACAATTAATGAGAAATCTTCTCAATAGTCAAAATAATGAACTATTTGACAATAGCCTAGGGATTTAGCTGAATAGTCATGATAGTTGAATTTATACTTACATCATCTGACTCGTCTTGAACAGGTGCCACTGGAAGGTTTCCTTGTTGCTGCTTTTTTAACTTCTCAAGGATGTAGTTTGGCTCATTCTTCCGGGCATCACAAACTGTCTTGCTCATCTTCTTTGTAGGCTGTGTGATCTCCTGTGGGAAAAACAATTATTAACATATCATATCGTGATTTATTTTGAAAATAAATTCAACAATTTTCAACTCAATTCTGTACTAACTTTAAATATTGAAATAAGCAATGCGAAAATGTGTTTGAAACACTGACATGGCCAAAAAAATTGTTGTAGGACTGTTTATTTATTTATTCATATAAAGTAATCAACAATCAACAGGACATTTGAGTAACCAAACAACCTGGGAATTCTAATAAATGACATTTGACTTCGTTCAGATAATGTGTAAAACTGGACGAAAGCATTACAGTACACGATACCCCCCCCCCATCACAATTGAAAAGTACATAAATGGGGTACAACACGTATTAAAGCTTAGGCAACAAGACCAATTTACGTTTATATTGATATGTAAGAGGCATACGATGGAGTGTTCAATGATGAACAATGGATGATAATAACCACAATTTGTCGCATCATATAGATCAGCCCTTAGCTCGACAAATTAAAGCATCCCAAGTTCGGGTTGTCAGGAATAGTACACACCACTGGTACATTAGGCCTACCCGGAACTGGGCAAAGCTGTGTTGTAAGTGTATTTGTATTCTTTCACCAGAATTCACACTGAAGCTGTGAACGTCATAATAAAAACATCATTGATAAACTGTTCATTATGGTGGGGTCAGGAGAGATGCAATTTGACAGGACAGGAAGCTCAGACTGTGAAACCGACAGTATGAAATAAAAGCCAGGACTTGAAAGAGTCATAAATCAACTGTTATCAATTCATTCATATGTTATGTCAATTTTTTCAAGTAAACATCTGAAATGGCTTGACTATTGAAGGTAGATGTTCACAAATATACCAGTACAGGAAATGACACAATGAGATTGTAAAAACACCCCCTTCTGGGTTTCTCACATTGAACTGTGCAAAGAGTCACCCAGCATGGTTAATCCCTTACACAATGGACCAATAAGACAAACTGGTCTATTCTTGTGAGGTGGACCGGTTATTTTAATTAACAAAATATACATGTCTGTTCAGCTATTGAAAACGTCATAATAAATACAATTCTCTGCCATTAAAATATGTTAGACAGCATTTTATATCTAAGGTTCATTACAATGGGCTTAATAAAAGTACATGCCTAACTATCCTACCCATAGAGTAGAGAAGACGAGAAAATCAACCAACAAGCCACCTTTCCTTCATAAACCGGTGAGATAAATAAATCTTTCCAAGGCAGTATAATGTTTTGGTTGTTGTATTTACAGTGTAATATACAAACCTGACAAAGTTACTTATATAACTAAAATATATTTTAAACTAGTCCAAAATATTCCAGACTTAACAAATGGAGACTTTAGAATGCTATTTTAGCCTACAAGTTGCAAAAGGTACTTACCATCAATCTGAGTCGGTTCCATCAGCCATATCGGAAATATGACTTTTACTGTCCTCAAATCATTCGGCTAAATAACTGCCAAAAAATCTTTGTTGTCTCTGTGCAGCGCCACCTAGTGTCAACAAGTAGAGTTACCTCCCCTCCATTTGGAGTAGAGAGATTTTGTAAATACCATTTAGATTGGGAAACCATTTTAACTGATCAGAGGTTTATCAATTCATGAGAATGTTCAAGTAGTTGAATGATAACAACACATATTTCATAATGAAGTGATGACAATCAAGGTTTAAGGGATGTCTGCTGGTGATTTTTTTCTTTGGCAGCAGTTTTTGCCAGTTAGATTAAGCGATAGAGATTTCCTTTAAAAGTCTTCTAGCCGAGAATTTTGTGCAGCAACATTCATCCAATTTGATAAATTTTGATAGATATTGTGATTGTCTTCAAACAGTTAGAATATAAGAAAAAGTTAAATGCTATTTATATAATTTTTTTGTGAATAGGATTCAAAACCTGGGCTATTCCCTTTGTTTTCTAGGTTATCAAATGGAGCATGGGTCCGTCATTTTTAACAGTGTCAACAGCTAAACAATGCACACCTACCTATATTTTTTCTTTGTTTTTTCCTCATATTACACAATTATGAATCCAACAACACACATTATTCGAAAAGTTAATTACGGACATCCTTAATTCAATTTTAAATAAAACTTAAATTCAAAACAATCAAAAATTCAAAACTTCATACATTTATTCCAATTTTAATAAATTTCAGATGAAGATTATTAGTGAATTCAATTTGAGTTAGAATATTTAAATTTAGTTTTCAGTAACATTGCATTTGTTTGGATATCGAACTATGATGGATGGCAATTAGATTTTTTTTGTAAATTTTTATTAGCATTTCCTAAATGACATTTCAAAGTACTTCACAGACAAATATCAGCATAACGATAGAATATTCACACAATATGAAAATAAAATTAATCATTCAATTCAATTGTAATATAGTATAGTTATTGAAAATATTAATCATGAGTTTGTATTAAATTCAAGTTAAAATTTAAGATGAATTTCATATGAAACTACCAAAATTGATATTTGATGCCTCATGAGCAGCAGATTGGAGATTTGTGGTACAAAATCTCTCTCTCCAACTATGTGCAGCCAAATATGGAGAACATTACTTGGGTGTTGTGAACTGATATTGAATCGTATATGATCACATAAAATTGCAAATCCTATAAGATCTGGATCGGGCCCAAAATACTACACTTGTGTTGCGGTTATGATTCTTTAGTACAGTAAAACACTGCTATAGTGAATACTATACTGGCACTGTAGTATATTGTAGAAACCACAAAATACTACAATTGTGTTGTGGTATGCTAGTTTTTTTTAGCATAGCTCAACAACTCCGTAGTACCGGTACAGTAAAACACTGCTGTAGTGAATAATACACTGACACTGTAGTAAACTATAGAAACCACAAAATACTACAGATGTGTTGCAGTTTGTAGTATAGCTCAACAACACTGCCTCACAGTAAAACACTGCTGCAGTAAATACTACACTGACACTGTAGTAAACTGTAGAAACTACAAATTACCACAAAATACTACACTTGAGTTGTGGTATGCTTTGGTTTTTGTAGTATATTAAAGCACTGCTGTAGTAAATACTACACTGACACTGTAGTAAATTGTAGTAACTATAGAGTACCACAAAATACTACACCTCATCTATAGTTTACTACAAAATACCTCACTTTACCGCAAGTTTGCTGTAGTATTTTGTGATAAAGTGTGGTATATTTTCATAAGGGTTTATATACACAGTCTTCGAGCAAACTGAAACTGAGTCTTGACTTGTCGTGTCCCGCCACATTCAACTGTCCAGAAGCGCCATAGCTTTACTTTGTGATAGCTGCCTGCTCACACAGATTGTACATCCACACAGTTCAATGAAGGCTCTGGTTCTGCAACCTCACGACCACAGGGGTTTTGTCGATTAGCCGGAAGTTCGATCATCAGAAAACCCAGGGACACCACAATGTGGATGTCGCACAAGATGACAAATGGCCTTAGAAAGGCAGAGAATATTATGCAGCTTTCCTCTTGTATTTTTAGATCTTGATTTTGCCCGACCTTTATTCTAGATACAATATAGTACACGATCACGACAGCGTACATCATGATCGTCAAACCGATGTTCATCGCCCTCCTTTTCTTCTGTTGATTATACTTGGCAACCTGGGCATATTCCAGTATATAGCCGATCCCAAGGAACATCAGAAGAACGTTCACTGTTGCAGCTCCTACGGACACAATGACTTTGGTGAACTCCTTCCATACTTCTACGCCATTTTCCCTGCATTGTGGTCTTGCGCTAAACTGATTGATCATTAGATCGGACGCCAGGTGTAAGATCACTGACCAGGTGAACAATCCCATTAGCAATCTAACTGACCTGTTGATTCTGATCTTCCTTTGCTTTTCTTCCATTGTCGACTATGCGCATAGCGATGTTAGGGTATGTTAAGCATCAATGAACGCTTCAGCCGTCGATATTGCAACTAAACTGTTCCACACACACGTCGCCAGTACCCTGCAAAAAGGAATAAAAGGCCAATAAAAGACACATACAGCTGTAAACCCCATACTGTCCATGCATTCACGCTAAAAGTGTGTCGTGCTCATGGTACAAACACTATACAGGCTATAGCCGATAAATACAATGTGAAGTGGATGTGTTGTAGCCAGACTGAAAACCCTAAGCAATCTGTGAATGACCTAGGCCAACTGGGACCTTTCAGTCGGACTAGGCCATTTGTAGATGGTCTGAGCCTCGTTTAAAAAAAGCCTCAAACTTGAGAAATTCATTGGTTTACATCGTAAGGTTAGACGAATCATATTAATTTTTATGTCCCTGCATGGTGCATTAAAAATAATAATATATACAGTCAAACCTGTGAAAACAGACACATGGTAAACCGATCCTCGCGAGTCAGTGTATCGATTGATCTGTTAGGATCAATACACTGACTTGGCTAGTTACCCATACCAGTTCTGGATATAAATAGGCCAAGGTGTTCCTCTAAATCAAATCAATCAGGGAACGCGCTAAGCTAGCTAATTATAATGCCGATCCGCTGCGAGATATCAGATCTGACAGGTATGGATTTCATCGTGGGACAAAGTGCTTTGAATAGAATAGAATAGAATCTTTATTTTGCTGATCACAGCGCCCGCAAGGGGCAGACAATCAATGTACAAAAGAAGAAAGAAATAAAAACATATAATACCCAATCCATCATTGTATTAACTGTTACGCTACGGCGAGCCGTTCATACGGCTCTCGTCTTTCTATACGAAAAATGCGACGAGCCGGAATAGTGGCTTGCCTTTACTTCTGTCAATGCGAGTACAGCGAGGTACCTTTCTGGAATCGCTTTTTTTCAAATTTACCAAGCATGAAACTCGATAAAAACCATACATATATTGTTAGCTAAGACTGATTTGATTTCTTGGATGTAAACTTGATATTCTGTCTCAGAATAACGAAGTCGGGAGGAAGAAATAAAATTGAAAAATAGAAAAACACCAACGGAGATTTCCATAAAACGTTGTCGAGAAGCCACCCAGAAAATATAAAATACTCACAGAAAACCCCTTCAAAATATATGATTCTTTGGTATAGTTGAAGTACAGAAGCTCAGTTTATATTTCCAAAGTGTGGGTTTCGATGAAATCCGCTAAACAAACTTTATTTTCAAATTTCTGTCGAGCTTCTACGCCACGTAATTTCGTCGCAAGGAGATAAAATGGCGTCTCCCTCAGATCAGCTTGACCCAGTTCATGGGCTCTGGCCAATGAGCGCTTCGATGTAGGTCACGATGTAGGTCACGTTACCACGCTTGTCCAATCAAGGTTACCGACATAGGATCGGCTGTTAGCGTTACTAGAGAAACGGGAAAACACCCCCTTGCAGTTTTGCGATGTTATCGTCTGTTTGATTGGCCATCGGTCGAAATCACGCCTTCAATCAGAAACTACAAGGAATTCCCTTTCCAATGAGACGTCATACGCCCGAAATGGCGGACGAAAACTCGGAAAAGACCAGGGAGAAAGGCAGCTGAAAAACCAAGATTTTCCGCTGTAATTCCTCATAATTCGCCATTTTCAACCGCAATTCTACCAAAATACTGTAGTCTCTTCAAATAAATTTTATTTACGCTGACAACATCGTCGATTTTGCTATAAAAGGCGGTCGAATAGCATTGACTAAACAAGTTGGGATACATTGATATGTTAGGCCAGTCACCAGCAAACGAAATTAAATAATATTTTTGTTCATGAAATCCGGATTTAAAAAAAAAAGTCAGCATTTCTCCTCGTACATCATACAAAAGAATTTAGCAGCATAACAGTTAATTCCACTACCCTGTATTAAATAACCCCAACATTACATGTAACAACTAACAATAGCACATATATAACATCATATGGTACCAGTACCGGTACGTACCAGAATATCATATGATACCAGGAAATGGTACCAGAATATCATGCGTACGGTACTAAGTATAAGGCCCTTTTCCAGTGCAGAGCAGCTGAACAAGAGAATAGGTTTATAATATAGTTAAAATACTAGGTATGTTCTTGTGCACATATATTACTTCGAAAGATATCTTGTTTATAAAGGGGTGTAATACATCCCTCAGACCAAGAATTGGGGTACACAGAATGAGAGAATATCAAATTGAAACGTTTTGTGAGAGATGGTTGAAGAATACGCTGGCCCGACACTCACATATCAACCAGAATTCCATCCAGGCCACATGCCTTCTTATTTTTAAGTTTTCGGATAGCTGCCTGTATCTCCGTATATTCAATACGAAAGTCCAGTGGCGAGAATGTGGGATTGTCACTAGTAGTAGGATCCAGGTTAGCAGATTCCACTTCACCGCCACCATTAAGTTTTGTAAAATGAAACAGCCAGTCTTTATCAGAGGCGTGGCTAGTTTTAGAAGTATGATTAGGACTACCTTTGAGTTCCTTTAGAAGGGCCCAATTGGCCGAAGGGTTAGTTTCTTGCATATCATTAAGTTCACTGATTAAATAATCGTTGAACTCGCGCCGCTTACGCTTTTTACATTTGCGATATAACTTGAGATGCCTAAAGAAGGACGAGCGAACAAAGAATCACGATGATATCGACAAAGGAGCCTTCCTTTGTTATTTAGGTCCCTCTGTAATTTAACAAGGGGTTGGTCATACCATTTGGGCTTTCGAGGGCCACGATCAACATTAGCCTGGGCAAAAACTTTCCGTTTACGGAGAGACTGGTATGCTGCTGTATGGATAGCAACGTTAGTAGTATAGTCTAAGCATTTAAACGCATATTGCCCTACTTATTTGTTCCCCCGGGTAAAATTTAAGGGGCTGGTCACGTGGCGATCACGTGATCAAGGCATGTCCTGACTTGTTCTGGGTTGTGCAGTTCTGCCAAGCAGCGGATGGGTACTACGATTTCGCTCAACACCTGGTCTGGTGCCTACGTGTCTGCGTGAGTGAGCGCACACGCCGAACACCTGGCTTCTCCAAGGAAAACTGCAACAATGTTGCAATCCGATCGCTACAATGTTGCGGCGACCGTGAACACCTGGTCTGGTGCCTACGTGTCTGCGTGAGTGAGCTCACGTGCCGAACACCTGGCTCCCCGAAGGAAAACTGCAACAATGTTGCAATCCGATCGCTACAATGTTGCGGCGACCGTGACCACCTGGTCTGGTGCCTACGTGTCTGCGTGAGTGAGCTCACGTGCCGAACACCTGGCTTCCCGAAGGAAAACTGCAACAATGTTGTAATCCGATCGATATACAGAGCTTGAACACAAAAAGGGGATTGTAAATTAACCTGGGAAGGATGGGCAGTTCCATTTGGACCAATCAGCGGTCGAGAAAAAGAGCCAATGAGCGATCGATAAAAGAACCAATGGACGGGTACTAGAATTTCGCTCACGTCTGCGCCTACATCCGGGTACTAGGGGATGCTTTCGCCTACGTCCGCGCCTACATCCGGGTTCTTCTATTTTTTTCCTATAAAAGTCGCAATTTTCATAGCATTGCTTCATTCGTCTGCCTGTACTTCACCACATCTATTCCATGCTGCCTGACTATAGCTGGATGCGAGAAGATCGGAACGAAGACCGGACGAAGGCCTGAATTATTGATCTATAATTCTCACACCTGCCTGTATCCTGAGAATTATTCATCCATCGGCCTGTACATATTCCTGGACCGGAGTTCTGAGCTGCCTGCCTGCCTACCTCACCAGCACCCAAGCCCTTAAGAAACATTTGTTTGAACGCATCATTAAGATCAAAAGCGTCTCACTATAAATAGACCACACGGCACGCATCCCCTCATTTCACCATGAGCACTGCAGAGTCCAACTTGTTTGAACCCGACAACGAGGATATTCTAGCCGAACCATTACGTCAAGCCAATGTCGATGCTATTATTGATACAGCGCAAGGTGGGATCAACGACCAACGCATGCGTTCTCATCTTATCACTCTCATAGATGACATACAATGGGTAACACGCGTATGTCTTCTGCTGCATAAGAAACAGATAATACCCAATGAGGATACCAACACAACTACCCGTGCTCAGAATCTGCTGGCATGGTTATTACTTCCGAATTTTTCCCTTGCAGTGTTGTTGTTCAATAAAAAGTTCATGAAAACCCAAGTGGAGTTCGAATGTTTATTAAGGTAAACAAGTGAACAAGAATGTATATACAAGTAGGTGAACAAGTATATAAGAATGTGGAACTGGTGCAAACAAGAATTAAGGTGAACACGTATCATGTAAAAATAGAGAAGTCACAACTTGAGTGGAGTATATAACAGTTCACAATTAGACCAATTCAGCAAACTGGCGTAATGTATATATAGAGTAATTCAAGTTCACTTGAAGTCCAAATATTCACAACTTTACAAGAATGGAGTATAGTTCACAATGAGACCAATTCATCGAACTGGCGTAATGTATATAGAGTAATTTGAGTTCACTTCGAGTCCAAATATTCACAACTTCACAAGAATGGAGTATATAACAGTTAGACCAATTCGTCGAACTGGCGTAATGTATATAGAGCAATTATTCAAATAATGAAGTTCACTATTAAACAAATTCATCGAACTGGGGTAATGTATATATAGAGTAATTCGAGTTAGAGTTCAAATATCTTATTCATAGAGTTCACAAGTCCGGGTATACCGTCGAAGACAATATATGTAGTATTCACAAGTCCAGGTACGTCGTACTGACTCCATCGGAAAGGACTTTGCGTTTCGGGTAGAAAAATGTAAATGCATCCCGTTGCTGGATGTATGTTCGCATCTGGTGGTCGACAACGCGGAAACCTCGGTTAGTGCCACTCGCACTGGCCTGGCTGTGGAGCACGTCCAGGTACAGGTCTTTGTCGATGGCCGGGTCGCACCGGTTGACCCCTTTGCAGCTAAACTTGTTGTTTTCCTCTCCACCGTAACAATAATACGTCTTGGAGGAGAGGGCAATCATGGCATCCCCACTCCACTCCAACTTGAATAGACCCGGAGTCCGCTTGTCGTATTGTCAAAATACTACAGATGTGTTGCAGTTTGTAGTATAGCTCAACAACACTGCCTCACAGTAAAACACTGCTGCAGTAAATACTACACTGACACTGTAGTAAACTGTAGAAACTACAAATTACCACAAAATACTACACTTGAGTTGTGGTATGCTTTGGTTTTTGTAGTATATTAAAGCACTGCTGTAGTAAATACTACACTGACACTGTAGTAAATTGTAGTAACTATAGAGTACCACAAAATACTACACCTCATCTATAGTTTACTACAAAATACCTCACTTTACCGCAAGTTTGCTGTAGTATTTTGTGATAAAGTGTGGTATATTTTCATAAGGGTTTATATACACAGTCTTCGAGCAAACTGAAACTGAGTCTTGACTTGTCGTGTCCCGCCACATTCAACTGTCCAGAAGCGCCATAGCTTTACTTTGTGATAGCTGCCTGCTCACACAGATTGTACATCCACACAGTTCAATGAAGGCTCTGGTTCTGCAACCTCACGACCACAGGGGTTTTGTCGATTAGCCGGAAGTTCGATCATCAGAAAACCCAGGGACACCACAATGTGGATGTCGCACAAGATGACAAATGGCCTTAGAAAGGCAGAGAATATTATGCAGCTTTCCTCTTGTATTTTTAGATCTTGATTTTGCCCGACCTTTATTCTAGATACAATATAGTACACGATCACGACAGCGTACATCATGATCGTCAAACCGATGTTCATCGCCCTCCTTTTCTTCTGTTGATTATACTTGGCAACCTGGGCATATTCCAGTATATAGCCGATCCCAAGGAACATCAGAAGAACGTTCACTGTTGCAGCTCCTACGGACACAATGACTTTGGTGAACTCCTTCCATACTTCTACGCCATTTTCCCTGCATTGTGGTCTTGCGCTAAACTGATTGATCATTAGATCGGACGCCAGGTGTAAGATCACTGACCAGGTGAACAATCCCATTAGCAATCTAACTGACCTGTTGATTCTGATCTTCCTTTGCTTTTCTTCCATTGTCGACTATGCGCATAGCGATGTTAGGGTATGTTAAGCATCAATGAACGCTTCAGCCGTCGATATTGCAACTAAACTGTTCCACACACACGTCGCCAGTACCCTGCAAAAAGGAATAAAAGGCCAATAAAAGACACATACAGCTGTAAACCCCATACTGTCCATGCATTCACGCTAAAAGTGTGTCGTGCTCATGGTACAAACACTATACAGGCTATAGCCGATAAATACAATGTGAAGTGGATGTGTTGTAGCCAGACTGAAAACCCTAAGCAATCTGTGAATGACCTAGGCCAACTGGGACCTTTCAGTCGGACTAGGCCATTTGTAGATGGTCTGAGCCTCGTTTAAAAAAAGCCTCAAACTTGAGAAATTCATTGGTTTACATCGTAAGGTTAGACGAATCATATTAATTTTTATGTCCCTGCATGGTGCATTAAAAATAATAATATATACAGTCAAACCTGTGAAAACAGACACATGGTAAACCGATCCTCGCGAGTCAGTGTATCGATTGATCTGTTAGGATCAATACACTGACTTGGCTAGTTACCCATACCAGTTCTGGATATAAATAGGCCAAGGTGTTCCTCTAAATCAAATCAATCAGGGAACGCGCTAAGCTAGCTAATTATAATGCCGATCCGCTGCGAGATATCAGATCTGACAGGTATGGATTTCATCGTGGGACAAAGTGCTTTGAATAGAATAGAATAGAATCTTTATTTTGCTGATCACAGCGCCCGCAAGGGGCAGACAATCAATGTACAAAAGAAGAAAGAAATAAAAACATATAATACCCAATCCATCATTGTATTAATTCCACTACCCTGTATCAAATAACCCCAACATTACATGTAACATCTAACAATAACATATATAACATCATATGGTACCAGTACGTACCAGAATATCATATGATACCAGGAAATGGTACCAGAATATCATGCGTACGGTACTAAGTATAAGGCCCTTTTCCAGTGCAGAGCAGCTGAACAAGAGAATAGGTTTATAATATAGTTAAAATACTAGGTATGTTCTTGTGCACATATATTACTTCGAAAGATATCTTGTTTATAAAGGGGTGTAATACATCCCTCAGACCAAGAATTGGGGTACACAGAATGAGAGAATATCAAATTGAAACGTTTTGTGAGAGATGGTTGAAGAATACGCTGGCCCGACACTCACATATCAACCAGAATTCCATCCAGGCCACATGCCTTCTTATTTTTAAGTTTTCGGATAGCTGCCTGTATCTCCGTATATTCAATACGAAAGTCCAGTGGCGAGAATGTGGGATTGTCACTAGTAGTAGGATCCAGGTTAGCAGATTCCACTTCACCGCCACCATTAAGTTTTGTAAAATGAAACAGCCAGTCTTTATCAGAGGCGTGGCTAGTTTTAGAAGTATGATTAGGACTACCTTTGAGTTCCTTTAGAAGGGCCCAATTGGCCGAAGGGTTAGTTTCTTGCATATCATTAAGTTCACTGATTAAATAATCGTTGAACTCGCGCCGCTTACGCTTTTTACATTTGCGATATAACTTGAGATGCCTAAAGAAGGACGAGCGAACAAAGAATCACGATGATATCGACAAAGGAGCCTTCCTTTGTTATTTAGGTCCCTCTGTAATTTAACAAGGGGTTGGTCATACCATTTGGGCTTTCGAGGGCCACGATCAACATTAGCCTGGGCAAAAACTTTCCGTTTACGGAGAGACTGGTATGCTGCTGTATGGATAGCAACGTTAGTAGTATAGTCTAAGCATTTAAACGCATATTGCCCTACTTATTTGTTCCCCCGGGTAAAATTTAAGGGGCTGGTCACGTGGCGATAACGTGATCAAGGCATGTCCTGACTTGTTCTGGGTTGTGCAGTTCTGCCAAGCAGCGGATGGGTACTACGATTTCGCTCAACACCTGGTCTGGTGCCTACGTGTCTGCGTGAGTGAGCGCACACGCCGAACACCTGGCTTCTCCAAGGAAAACTGCAACAATGTTGCAATCCGATCGCTACAATGTTGCGGCGACCGTGAACACCTGGTCTGGTGCCTACGTGTCTGCGTGAGTGAGCTCACGTGCCGAACACCTGGCTCCCCGAAGGAAAACTGCAACAATGTTGCAATCCGATCGCTACAATGTTGCGGCGACCGTGACCACCTGGTCTGGTGCCTACGTGTCTGCGTGAGTGAGCTCACGTGCCGAACACCTGGCTTCCCGAAGGAAAACTGCAACAATGTTGTAATCCGATCGATATACAGAGCTTGAACACAAAAAGGGGATTGTAAATTAACCTGGGAAGGATGGGCAGTTCCATTTGGACCAATCAGCGGTCGAGAAAAAGAGCCAATGAGCGATCGATAAAAGAACCAATGGACGGGTACTAGAATTTCGCTCACGTCTGCGCCTACATCCGGGTACTAGGGGATGCTTTCGCCTACGTCCGCGCCTACATCCGGGTTCTTCTATTTTTTTCCTATAAAAGTCGCAATTTTCATAGCATTGCTTCATTCGTCTGCCTGTACTTCACCACATCTATTCCATGCTGCCTGACTATAGCTGGATGCGAGAAGATCGGAACGAAGACCGGACGAAGGCCTGAATTATTGATCTATAATTCTCACACCTGCCTGTATCCTGAGAATTATTCATCCATCGGCCTGTACATATTCCTGGACCGGAGTTCTGAGCTGCCTGCCTGCCTACCTCACCAGCACCCAAGCCCTTAAGAAACATTTGTTTGAACGCATCATTAAGATCAAAAGCGTCTCACTATAAATAGACCACACGGCACGCATCCCCTCATTTCACCATGAGCACTGCAGAGTCCAACTTGTTTGAACCCGACAACGAGGATATTCTAGCCGAACCATTACGTCAAGCCAATGTCGATGCTATTATTGATACAGCGCAAGGTGGGATCAACGACCAACGCATGCGTTCTCATCTTATCACTCTCATAGATGACATACAATGGGTGACACGCGTATGTCTTCTGCTGCATAAGAAACAGATAATACCCAATGAGGATACCAACACAACTACCCGTGCTCAGAATCTGCTGGCATGGTTATTACTTCCGAATTTTTCCCTTGCAGTGTTGTTGTTCAATAAAAAGTTCATGAAAACCCAAGTGGAGTTCGAATGTTTATTAAGGTAAACAAGTGAACAAGAATGTATATACAAGTAGGTGAACAAGTATATAAGAATGTGGAACTGGTGCAAACAAGAATTAAGGTGAACACGTATCATGTAAAAATAGAGAAGTCACAACTTGAGTGGAGTATATAACAGTTCACAATTAGACCAATTCAGCAAACTGGCGTAATGTATATATAGAGTAATTCAAGTTCACTTGAAGTCCAAATATTCACAACTTCACAAGAATGGAGTATAGTTCACAATGAGACCAATTCATCGAACTGGCGTAATGTATATAGAGTAATTTGAGTTCACTTCGAGTCCAAATATTCACAACTTCACAAGAATGGAGTATATAACAGTTAGACCAATTCGTCGAACTGGCGTAATGTATATAGAGCAATTATTCAAATAATGAAGTTCACTATTAAACAAATTCATCGAACTGGGGTAATGTATATATAGAGTAATTCGAGTTAGAGTTCAAATATCTTATTCATAGAGTTCACAAGTCCGGGTATACCGTCGAAGACAATATATGTAGTATTCACAAGTCCAGGTACGTCGTACTGACTCCATCGGAAAGGACTTTGCGTTTCGGGTAGAAAAATGTAAATGCATCCCGTTGCTGGATGTATGTTCGCATCTGGTGGTCGACAACGCGGAAACCTCGGTTAGTGCCACTCGCACTGGCCTGGCTGTGGAGCACGTCCAGGTACAGGTCTTTGTCGATGGCCGGGTCGCACCGGTTGACCCCTTTGCAGCTAAACTTGTTGTTTTCCTCTCCACCGTAACAATAATACGTCTTGGAGGAGAGGGCAATCATGGCATCCCCACTCCACTCCAACTTGAATAGACCCGGAGTCCGCTTGTCGTATTGTCAAAATACTACAGATGTGTTGCAGTTTGTAGTATAGCTCAACAACACTGCCTCACAGTAAAACACTGCTGCAGTAAATACTACACTGACACTGTAGTAAACTGTAGAAACTACAAATTACCACAAAATACTACACTTGAGTTGTGGTATGCTTTGGTTTTTGTAGTATATTAAAGCACTGCTGTAGTAAATACTACACTGACACTGTAGTAAATTGTAGTAACTATAGAGTACCACAAAATACTACACCTCATCTATAGTTTACTACAAAATACCTCACTTTACCGCAAGTTTGCTGTAGTATTTTGTGATAAAGTGTGGTATATTTTCATAAGGGTTTATATACACAGTCTTCGAGCAAACTGAAACTGAGTCTTGACTTGTCGTGTCCCGCCACATTCAACTGTCCAGAAGCGCCATAGCTTTACTTTGTGATAGCTGCCTGCTCACACAGATTGTACATCCACACAGTTCAATGAAGGCTCTGGTTCTGCAACCTCACGACCACAGGGGTTTTGTCGATTAGCCGGAAGTTCGATCATCAGAAAACCCAGGGACACCACAATGTGGATGTCGCACAAGATGACAAATGGCCTTAGAAAGGCAGAGAATATTATGCAGCTTTCCTCTTGTATTTTTAGATCTTGATTTTGCCCGACCTTTATTCTAGATACAATATAGTACACGATCACGACAGCGTACATCATGATCGTCAAACCGATGTTCATCGCCCTCCTTTTCTTCTGTTGATTATACTTGGCAACCTGGGCATATTCCAGTATATAGCCGATCCCAAGGAACATCAGAAGAACGTTCACTGTTGCAGCTCCTACGGACACAATGACTTTGGTGAACTCCTTCCATACTTCTACGCCATTTTCCCTGCATTGTGGTCTTGCGCTAAACTGATTGATCATTAGATCGGACGCCAGGTGTAAGATCACTGACCAGGTGAACAATCCCATTAGCAATCTAACTGACCTGTTGATTCTGATCTTCCTTTGCTTTTCTTCCATTGTCGACTATGCGCATAGCGATGTTAGGGTATGTTAAGCATCAATGAACGCTTCAGCCGTCGATATTGCAACTAAACTGTTCCACACACACGTCGCCAGTACCCTGCAAAAAGGAATAAAAGGCCAATAAAAGACACATACAGCTGTAAACCCCATACTGTCCATGCATTCACGCTAAAAGTGTGTCGTGCTCATGGTACAAACACTATACAGGCTATAGCCGATAAATACAATGTGAAGTGGATGTGTTGTAGCCAGACTGAAAACCCTAAGCAATCTGTGAATGACCTAGGCCAACTGGGACCTTTCAGTCGGACTAGGCCATTTGTAGATGGTCTGAGCCTCGTTTAAAAAAAGCCTCAAACTTGAGAAATTCATTGGTTTACATCGTAAGGTTAGACGAATCATATTAATTTTTATGTCCCTGCATGGTGCATTAAAAATAATAATATATACAGTCAAACCTGTGAAAACAGACACATGGTAAACCGATCCTCGCGAGTCAGTGTATCGATTGATCTGTTAGGATCAATACACTGACTTGGCTAGTTACCCATACCAGTTCTGGATATAAATAGGCCAAGGTGTTCCTCTAAATCAAATCAATCAGGGAACGCGCTAAGCTAGCTAATTATAATGCCGATCCGCTGCGAGATATCAGATCTGACAGGTATGGATTTCATCGTGGGACAAAGTGCTTTGAATAGAATAGAATAGAATCTTTATTTTGCTGATCACAGCGCCCGCAAGGGGCAGACAATCAATGTACAAAAGAAGAAAGAAATAAAAACATATAATACCCAATCCATCATTGTATTAATTCCACTACCCTGTATTAAATAACCCCAACATTACATGTAACAACTAACAATAGCACATATATAACATCATATGGTACCAGTACGTACCAGAATATCATATGATACCAGGAAATGGTACCAGAATATCATGCGTACGGTACTAAGTATAAGGCCCTTTTCCAGTGCAGAGCAGCTGAACAAGAGAATAGGTTTATAATATAGTTAAAATACTAGGTATGTTCTTGTGCACATATATTACTTCGAAAGATATCTTGTTTATAAAGGGGTGTAATACATCCCTCAGACCAAGAATTGGGGTACACAGAATGAGAGAATATCAAATTGAAACGTTTTGTGAGAGATGGTTGAAGAATACGCTGGCCCGACACTCACATATCAACCAGAATTCCATCCAGGCCACATGCCTTCTTATTTTTAAGTTTTCGGATAGCTGCCTGTATCTCCGTATATTCAATACGAAAGTCCAGTGGCGAGAATGTGGGATTGTCACTAGTAGTAGGATCCAGGTTAGCAGATTCCACTTCACCGCCACCATTAAGTTTTGTAAAATGAAACAGCCAGTCTTTATCAGAGGCGTGGCTAGTTTTAGAAGTATGATTAGGACTACCTTTGAGTTCCTTTAGAAGGGCCCAATTGGCCGAAGGGTTAGTTTCTTGCATATCATTAAGTTCACTGATTAAATAATCGTTGAACTCGCGCCGCTTACGCTTTTTACATTTGCGATATAACTTGAGATGCCTAAAGAAGGACGAGCGAACAAAGAATCACGATGATATCGACAAAGGAGCCTTCCTTTGTTATTTAGGTCCCTCTGTAATTTAACAAGGGGTTGGTCATACCATTTGGGCTTTCGAGGGCCACGATCAACATTAGCCTGGGCAAAAACTTTCCGTTTACGGAGAGACTGGTATGCTGCTGTATGGATAGCAACGTTAGTAGTATAGTCTAAGCATTTAAACGCATATTGCCCTACTTATTTGTTCCCCCGGGTAAAATTTAAGGGGCTGGTCACGTGGCGATCACGTGATCAAGGCATGTCCTGACTTGTTCTGGGTTGTGCAGTTCTGCCAAGCAGCGGATGGGTACTACGATTTCGCTCAACACCTGGTCTGGTGCCTACGTGTCTGCGTGAGTGAGCGCACACGCCGAACACCTGGCTTCTCCAAGGAAAACTGCAACAATGTTGCAATCCGATCGCTACAATGTTGCGGCGACCGTGAACACCTGGTCTGGTGCCTACGTGTCTGCGTGAGTGAGCTCACGTGCCGAACACCTGGCTCCCCGAAGGAAAACTGCAACAATGTTGCAATCCGATCGCTACAATGTTGCGGCGACCGTGACCACCTGGTCTGGTGCCTACGTGTCTGCGTGAGTGAGCTCACGTGCCGAACACCTGGCTTCCCGAAGGAAAACTGCAACAATGTTGTAATCCGATCGATATACAGAGCTTGAACACAAAAAGGGGATTGTAAATTAACCTGGGAAGGATGGGCAGTTCCATTTGGACCAATCAGCGGTCGAGAAAAAGAGCCAATGAGCGATCGATAAAAGAACCAATGGACGGGTACTAGAATTTCGCTCACGTCTGCGCCTACATCCGGGTACTAGGGGATGCTTTCGCCTACGTCCGCGCCTACATCCGGGTTCTTCTATTTTTTTCCTATAAAAGTCGCAATTTTCATAGCATTGCTTCATTCGTCTGCCTGTACTTCACCACATCTATTCCATGCTGCCTGACTATAGCTGGATGCGAGAAGATCGGAACGAAGACCGGACGAAGGCCTGAATTATTGATCTATAATTCTCACACCTGCCTGTATCCTGAGAATTATTCATCCATCGGCCTGTACATATTCCTGGACCGGAGTTCTGAGCTGCCTGCCTGCCTACCTCACCAGCACCCAAGCCCTTAAGAAACATTTGTTTGAACGCATCATTAAGATCAAAAGCGTCTCACTATAAATAGACCACACGGCACGCATCCCCTCATTTCACCATGAGCACTGCAGAGTCCAACTTGTTTGAACCCGACAACGAGGATATTCTAGCCGAACCATTACGTCAAGCCAATGTCGATGCTATTATTGATACAGCGCAAGGTGGGATCAACGACCAACGCATGCGTTCTCATCTTATCACTCTCATAGATGACATACAATGGGTGACACGCGTATGTCTTCTGCTGCATAAGAAACAGATAATACCCAATGAGGATACCAACACAACTACCCGTGCTCAGAATCTGCTGGCATGGTTATTACTTCCGAATTTTTCCCTGGCAGTGTTGTTGTTCAATAAAAAGTTCATGAAAACCCAAGTGGAGTTCGAATGTTTATTAAGGTAAACAAGTGAACAAGAATGTATATACAAGTAGGTGAACAAGTATATAAGAATGTGGAACTGGTGCAAACAAGAATTAAGGTGAACACGTATCATGTAAAAATAGAGAAGTCACAACTTGAGTGGAGTATATAACAGTTCACAATTAGACCAATTCAGCAAACTGGCGTAATGTATATATAGAGTAATTCAAGTTCACTTGAAGTCCAAATATTCACAACTTCACAAGAATGGAGTATAGTTCACAATGAGACCAATTCATCGAACTGGCGTAATGTATATAGAGTAATTTGAGTTCACTTCGAGTCCAAATATTCACAACTTCACAAGAATGGAGTATATAACAGTTAGACCAATTCGTCGAACTGGCGTAATGTATATAGAGCAATTATTCAAATAATGAAGTTCACTATTAAACAAATTCATCGAACTGGGGTAATGTATATATAGAGTAATTCGAGTTAGAGTTCAAATATCTTATTCATAGAGTTCACAAGTCCGGGTATACCGTCGAAGACAATATATGCAGTATTCACAAGTCCAGGTACGTCGTACTGACTCCATCGGAAAGGACTTTGCGTTTCGGGTAGAAAAATGTAAATGCATCCCGTTGCTGGATGTATGTTCGCATCTGGTGGTCGACAACGCGGAAACCTCGGTTAGTGCCACTCGCACTGGCCTGGCTGTGGAGCACGTCCAGGTACAGGTCTTTGTCGATGGCCGGGTCGCACCGGTTGACCCCTTTGCAGCTAAACTTGTTGTTTTCCTCTCCACCGTAACAATAATACGTCTTGGAGGAGAGGGCAATCATGGCATCCCCACTCCACTCCAACTTGAATAGACCCGGAGTCCGCTTGTCGTATTGTCAAAATACTACAGATGTGTTGCAGTTTGTAGTATAGCTCAACAACACTGTCTCACAGTACACTGATACTGTAGTAAACTGTAGAAACTACAAATTACCACAAAATACTACACTTGAGTTGTGGTATGCTTTGGTTTTTGTAGTATATTAAAGCACTGCTGTAGTAAATACTACACTGACACTGTAGTAAATTGTAGTAACTATAGAGTACCACAAAATACTACACCTCATCTATAGTTTACTACAAAATACCTCACTTTACCGCAAGTTTGCTGTAGTATTTTGTGATAAAGTGTGGTATATTTTCATAAGGGTTTATATACACAGTCTTCGAGCAAACTGAAACTGAGTCTTGACTTGTCGTGTCCCGCCACATTCAACTGTCCAGAAGCGCCATAGCTTTACTTTGTGATAGCTGCCTGCTCACACAGATTGTACATCCACACAGTTCAATGAAGGCTCTGGTTCTGCAACCTCACGACCACAGGGGTTTTGTCGATTAGCCGGAAGTTCGATCATCAGAAAACCCAGGGACACCACAATGTGGATGTCGCACAAGATGACAAATGGCCTTAGAAAGGCAGAGAATATTATGCAGCTTTCCTCTTGTATTTTTAGATCTTGATTTTGCCCGACCTTTATTCTAGATACAATATAGTACACGATCACGACAGCGTACATCATGATCGTCAAACCGATGTTCATCGCCCTCCTTTTCTTCTGTTGATTATACTTGGCAACCTGGGCATATTCCAGTATATAGCCGATCCCAAGGAACATCAGAAGAACGTTCACTGTTGCAGCTCCTACGGACACAATGACTTTGGTGAACTCCTTCCATACTTCTACGCCATTTTCCCTGCATTGTGGTCTTGCGCTAAACTGATTGATCATTAGATCGGACGCCAGGTGTAAGATCACTGACCAGGTGAACAATCCCATTAGCAATCTAACTGACCTGTTGATTCTGATCTTCCTTTGCTTTTCTTCCATTGTCGACTATGCGCATAGCGATGTTAGGGTATGTTAAGCATCAATGAACGCTTCAGCCGTCGATATTGCAACTAAACTGTTCCACACACACGTCGCCAGTACCCTGCAAAAAGGAATAAAAGGCCAATAAAAGACACATACAGCTGTAAACCCCATACTGTCCATGCATTCACGCTAAAAGTGTGTCGTGCTCATGGTACAAACACTATACAGGCTATAGCCGATAAATACAATGTGAAGTGGATGTGTTGTAGCCAGACTGAAAACCCTAAGCAATCTGTGAATGACCTAGGCCAACTGGGACCTTTCAGTCGGACTAGGCCATTTGTAGATGGTCTGAGCCTCGTTTAAAAAAAGCCTCAAACTTGAGAAATTCATTGGTTTACATCGTAAGGTTAGACGAATCATATTAATTTTTATGTCCCTGCATGGTGCATTAAAAATAATAATATATACAGTCAAACCTGTGAAAACAGACACATGGTAAACCGATCCTCGCGAGTCAGTGTATCGATTGATCTGTTAGGATCAATACACTGACTTGGCTAGTTACCCATACCAGTTCTGGATATAAATAGGCCAAGGTGTTCCTCTAAATCAAATCAATCAGGGAACGCGCTAAGCTAGCTAATTATAATGCCGATCCGCTGCGAGATATCAGATCTGACAGGTATGGATTTCATCGTGGGACAAAGTGCTTTGAATAGAATAGAATAGAATCTTTATTTTGCTGATCACAGCGCCCGCAAGGGGCAGACAATCAATGTACAAAAGAAGAAAGAAATAAAAACATATAATACCCAATCCATCATTGTATTAATTCCACTACCCTGTATTAAATAACCCCAACATTACATGTAACAACTAACAATAGCACATATATAACATCATATGGTACCAGTACGTACCAGAATATCATATGATACCAGGAAATGGTACCAGAATATCATGCGTACGGTACTAAGTATAAGGCCCTTTTCCAGTGCAGAGCAGCTGAACAAGAGAATAGGTTTATAATATAGTTAAAATACTAGGTATGTTCTTGTGCACATATATTACTTCGAAAGATATCTTGTTTATAAAGGGGTGTAATACATCCCTCAGACCAAGAATTGGGGTACACAGAATGAGAGAATATCAAATTGAAACGTTTTGTGAGAGATGGTTGAAGAATACGCTGGCCCGACACTCACATATCAACCAGAATTCCATCCAGGCCACATGCCTTCTTATTTTTAAGTTTTCGGATAGCTGCCTGTATCTCCGTATATTCAATACGAAAGTCCAGTGGCGAGAATGTGGGATTGTCACTAGTAGTAGGATCCAGGTTAGCAGATTCCACTTCACCGCCACCATTAAGTTTTGTAAAATGAAACAGCCAGTCTTTATCAGAGGCGTGGCTAGTTTTAGAAGTATGATTAGGACTACCTTTGAGTTCCTTTAGAAGGGCCCAATTGGCCGAAGGGTTAGTTTCTTGCATATCATTAAGTTCACTGATTAAATAATCGTTGAACTCGCGCCGCTTACGCTTTTTACATTTGCGATATAACTTGAGATGCCTAAAGAAGGACGAGCGAACAAAGAATCACGATGATATCGACAAAGGAGCCTTCCTTTGTTATTTAGGTCCCTCTGTAATTTAACAAGGGGTTGGTCATACCATTTGGGCTTTCGAGGGCCACGATCAACATTAGCCTGGGCAAAAACTTTCCGTTTACGGAGAGACTGGTATGCTGCTGTATGGATAGCAACGTTAGTAGTATAGTCTAAGCATTTAAACGCATATTGCCCTACTTATTTGTTCCCCCGGGTAAAATTTAAGGGGCTGGTCACGTGGCGATCACGTGATCAAGGCATGTCCTGACTTGTTCTGGGTTGTGCAGTTCTGCCAAGCAGCGGATGGGTACTACGATTTCGCTCAACACCTGGTCTGGTGCCTACGTGTCTGCGTGAGTGAGCGCACACGCCGAACACCTGGCTTCTCCAAGGAAAACTGCAACAATGTTGCAATCCGATCGCTACAATGTTGCGGCGACCGTGAACACCTGGTCTGGTGCCTACGTGTCTGCGTGAGTGAGCTCACGTGCCGAACACCTGGCTCCCCGAAGGAAAACTGCAACAATGTTGCAATCCGATCGCTACAATGTTGCGGCGACCGTGACCACCTGGTCTGGTGCCTACGTGTCTGCGTGAGTGAGCTCACGTGCCGAACACCTGGCTTCCCGAAGGAAAACTGCAACAATGTTGTAATCCGATCGATATACAGAGCTTGAACACAAAAAGGGGATTGTAAATTAACCTGGGAAGGATGGGCAGTTCCATTTGGACCAATCAGCGGTCGAGAAAAAGAGCCAATGAGCGATCGATAAAAGAACCAATGGACGGGTACTAGAATTTCGCTCACGTCTGCGCCTACATCCGGGTACTAGGGGATGCTTTCGCCTACGTCCGCGCCTACATCCGGGTTCTTCTATTTTTTTCCTATAAAAGTCGCAATTTTCATAGCATTGCTTCATTCGTCTGCCTGTACTTCACCACATCTATTCCATGCTGCCTGACTATAGCTGGATGCGAGAAGATCGGAACGAAGACCGGACGAAGGCCTGAATTATTGATCTATAATTCTCACACCTGCCTGTATCCTGAGAATTATTCATCCATCGGCCTGTACATATTCCTGGACCGGAGTTCTGAGCTGCCTGCCTGCCTACCTCACCAGCACCCAAGCCCTTAAGAAACATTTGTTTGAACGCATCATTAAGATCAAAAGCGTCTCACTATAAATAGACCACACGGCACGCATCCCCTCATTTCACCATGAGCACTGCAGAGTCCAACTTGTTTGAACCCGACAACGAGGATATTCTAGCCGAACCATTACGTCAAGCCAATGTCGATGCTATTATTGATACAGCGCAAGGTGGGATCAACGACCAACGCATGCGTTCTCATCTTATCACTCTCATAGATGACATACAATGGGTGACACGCGTATGTCTTCTGCTGCATAAGAAACAGATAATACCCAATGAGGATACCAACACAACTACCCGTGCTCAGAATCTGCTGGCATGGTTATTACTTCCGAATTTTTCCCTTGCAGTGTTGTTGTTCAATAAAAAGTTCATGAAAACCCAAGTGGAGTTCGAATGTTTATTAAGGTAAACAAGTGAACAAGAATGTATATACAAGTAGGTGAACAAGTATATAAGAATGTGGAACTGGTGCAAACAAGAATTAAGGTGAACACGTATCATGTAAAAATAGAGAAGTCACAACTTGAGTGGAGTATATAACAGTTCACAATTAGACCAATTCAGCAAACTGGCGTAATGTATATATAGAGTAATTCAAGTTCACTTGAAGTCCAAATATTCACAACTTCACAAGAATGGAGTATAGTTCACAATGAGACCAATTCATCGAACTGGCGTAATGTATATAGAGTAATTTGAGTTCACTTCGAGTCCAAATATTCACAACTTCACAAGAATGGAGTATATAACAGTTAGACCAATTCGTCGAACTGGCGTAATGTATATAGAGCAATTATTCAAATAATGAAGTTCACTATTAAACAAATTCATCGAACTGGGGTAATGTATATATAGAGTAATTCGAGTTAGAGTTCAAATATCTTATTCATAGAGTTCACAAGTCCGGGTATACCGTCGAAGACAATATATGTAGTATTCACAAGTCCAGGTACGTCGTACTGACTCCATCGGAAAGGACTTTGCGTTTCGGGTAGAAAAATGTAAATGCATCCCGTTGCTGGATGTATGTTCGCATCTGGTGGTCGACAACGCGGAAACCTCGGTTAGTGCCACTCGCACTGGCCTGGCTGTGGAGCACGTCCAGGTACAGGTCTTTGTCGATGGCCGGGTCGCACCGGTTGACCCCTTTGCAGCTAAACTTGTTGTTTTCCTCTCCACCGTAACAATAATACGTCTTGGAGGAGAGGGCAATCATGGCATCCCCACTCCACTCCAACTTGAATAGACCCGGAGTCCGCTTGTCGTATTGGTAATGGTTGCGTCGAGGTAGCCACTGGTCCCGTTCCGCCTCATACTGTGCACGTAATTCAGGTTTGACGAGTGACTCCCAATCCGCATTAGAGACGGCCATATAGGCAGAGTCCGTGTCCATCTCCATGAGTTGCCAATCGGATGGGTCGAAATACACAACCATGAAATCATATAAGAACTGGAGCATCCTCAGCTTGGCCACCTGGTATACCATACATCCAATTTGGAGGGGTAGATTGTAACGGATGGTCTTTTTGGCTGAAGTGACTTCATACGTATCGTCATCGATGACCTGGACGGACCGAAACAGGGGCGAGTTGATCTTTTTGCGGGCTTGTTTGGTTGTACAGATATCCACATTCATGTGCTTGTCTTGGTTCGTGACCGTTTTGCCATACTAGCCATTGCCCGTCAACTTCCACGATTCACCGATAATGGCTTTACTGGGATCTTGATCGCCTTGACGACGGCCAGACGTCACGGTATGGGCATTCCGTGCAAAACAGGCGTTGGGTATATACTGTATCACTTGGTAGACTCGCGTCACTTCGAGTCCGTGGCTCATGTACCACTGTAGTAGCGGGGTACCCAGCAAGATGTTCTCTCCCCACATGCTCCCAATCAGCATTCGACGAGGTTGTTTCAGTACGTCATGTTCCTCAGCAAAGGCGCCCATGGTCTCCCCAATGTCAGCCCGACTCACCAGCGTGTTCTTAAAGATAGGCGGGCACTGGGCGAATCGTGGCTTGAGAGTGTCGGGAACATGGAGGTCGCATTCCACAAAGCCGTACAGGGCCCCGGAACGAACGGCGTCGAAAAGTTGTGGAAGGGTCAGGAGTGGTCGGTGACTGAGGGGGTACTCGCACGCTTTAAGGAAGTCGCGTAAGTGTTGGAGGGCCTGGCACATGGTGTGAAATTCACACTCCCACAGTTCGATAAGATCGTACTCCAACTCTTTGATGTAATCTCCATTCTCCACCACTTCTGCCCGTAGTTCTTCTGCCGATTTCCCACGTCGTTCGTTGAAACGTCCAGCGCTGAAAGGACATTGGTGGCCATGCCAATAGCAGCCGTAAAACTGGAATACGGTCGGTGTTCCTTGTACAAGGGCAAACCCATCGACGGGGAGTCGACGATCTCCTATCCGCTTCTCTGTGGCGTTGGTTTGATGGCGTATATAAATTCCCCATCGATCGGCTTCCCAGTCCAACCACTGGTCAGCGAGATGTTTGTACGGCGTTCGTTGAGGTGTGAAATGCCATCCTTCCGCCAACCAGCGCGTACAATGACCGCTGGGCATGGGTTGGGCAAGGGACCACAGATACAGGGCATTGGCATCGAATCCTATGATTTTGGCACAGGGTTTCCCACTTGGAAGGGCGGTGACGTCTTTCTCGTGGTAGCGATGAAAAATAAGGCTGGGCCCGCCGACGATGTTCTGCTTTAAGCAATCATACATGTCCTCGTCTTTTTGTTGTATCAGCGAAAAGTAGGTAGGACAATCTTGAAAAAGATGGCGAAGCGCGAGACCCGGTAAACTCAAGCACTCCTTGAATATGTCGACGTGCATTTGATGCCGGAACAGTTGAATCATTTTCTCGGCCGCTTCGAGGAAAGGGACCACATCTAAGTTGTTGTACCATATGAGGAAATCTCGCAAGGTCTGCATATGTTGGTCGTTCCATACCTGCTGTAGTTCCCGGTACGTTTCTTCCGAACATTCCACCTGCTTGAGATCGTCAAACAAAGCGTCCCGGTGTGGCAACTGTGTTTCCTCCAAGCGGTCGAGCGTCGACATATACGTGTAAGGGAACCTCCCTTTGGTTTGTGTACAGTCATAGGCCTTCACCCACTGATCATAGCTATAATTGGGAGCTAAGTAGTTGCGTACATCCAGGAAATGGAGTGATGTGGTGGTGAGGGCCATGTGGTTATTGATCTTTTTGATGACGGACTTGATGGAATTGGACTGGGCCAAGTAAGGGTAGAGAAATTCCTTCACCATGTTGAGATCGTATCGACCCGAATTGAAGCAGAGCACGGGTAACTGGCCCAGGTATTGCAGGAAGCGGGCTTTCAATTTCTCCGTGTATGGCTTGGGTACATCCTGCGGTTGAATGTTATCCGTCTCCTCGGGCTCCGACTCCGACTCTTCATCGTCGCTGAACGATACACCGAGTGTAGGCATCCGGTCGTCGAGTTGGTCCAGTACGTCCTGGAACTTGGACACCAATAATTCTGTACTAGCCGCACTGACTTCTTCTAAATACACCATCATCCGGGTAATCAAGTCATGGGAGTCGCCGGTGGACACGAAACAGACGGGTGCTGCGTCATAGCCGGGCACGTTGGTGGAAATGCTGACACTCAGGGAAATATGCGCTGTGTCCACTGTGTTTTCGCCGAGGCCGCTTCCATCGGTTCCAAAATCGCCTCGAAATCGTAACATGCCCGGTATGAAAAATAACGATGCTCTTCCGGTATGACAATCCCTTCATCAGCCAGTTCCTCGAAAATAGTAGGCGTGTTATGGTACACGCCGCCAGGAAATTTACGCTTCACAGTGTTGTCACAAATCTTCTCGTGGAAGTGTAGGTTGTTGGAACGGTCAAACACGCGATGGCATTGGGCACAACTGTAGGACTGGGTGTACAGGCTCATATCGTAGATCAGGGAAAAATGATTCACCCTGCCGTCGTCGAAGACATTGACTTTCATCGTAGAGGCATACCGTTCTGAAGACCGATGAACCAATTCCGCCACAGTAAACGGTACACAAAGATATTGACGTTGAACAGTGACTCCACGACATCCAAATACTTGAATGGGACTCCTCGGAACTGCCGCGGATCTATGTCTTGTTCCTCTATATACCGTTTCCAATAGATATTTGCCACTCTATCACAAGCCCGGGGATGACATTCGTCCAGATGAATGGCCAAACACCGAAACAGACATTTCTGGTCTTTGTAGGGGCCATTTGCGCCTCGCGTTAACGCATACATGCCTTTTCGACGGAGTAGCCAAGGTGGAAGAATGACAGGAGCGCCGATGGGAAGATCTCTCAATTTGGTCACGAAAAATGTCACGTTGGTGACCATTTCTACAGTCCATTTGGTATTGGGACGTTGCAGGCGCGCCCATTCCAAAGGATCCAACGTGGTCAGTTGCTCGATGAGTGGCTCCAGAGAAATAGCATCCGTCACCGTGAACGGCTGGTCAAACACATAGGTATTATTACTGGGATAAAAATACCGCAGTTGATCCGTCTGTTTGTGGCGTAGAATGTAACCGAATGTCATATTCAATTTGAAAGCTGTAACCTGGTCTGTAAAAATGCTTTCGGCGTAGGTAGGAAGATGTGTGAAATTCTGTAGTCGGAAATTATACAAGTCCAGTATGGGTCGATGACGGTGGAAGCATCGTCGAATGGTGTTCCAATGGCGTCGGTAAATTTCACTCACAGGGTGGTCTTCGGGTAATGCTCCAGCCGGAGGCGCTACAGCATCCTCAGGAAAGTCTTGTTCTCCTATAATATTGCCACGTCTCAGGGGAGATCTTGAACGATCACGTCTCATTTTGCTCGTATATATCCTGTAATATAGCACATTTTGTCAATAGGTCAATAGGGCTCGAAATGTACTTTTATACTACTAAAATGTGAAGACAAACACACCTCTTCATTGCCAGGTCAATAGGGCTCAAAATCCGCTTTTATACTACTAAATGCGAGTCAATATACTGTTACTATACTATCCTCTGCGCATTGCGCCACAAGGTCAATAGAGCTCGAAATGCGCTTTTATACTACTAAATGTGAGTCCATATACTGTTACTATACTATCCTCTGCGCATTGCGCCGCAAGGTCAATAGGGCTCGAAATGTGCTTTTATACTACTAAATGTGAGTCCATATACTGTTACTACACTACCCTCTGCGCATTGCACCGCAAGGTCAATAGGGCTCGAAATGCACTTTTATACTACTAAATGTGAGTCAATATACTGTTACTATATTATCCTCTGCGCATTGCGCCGCAAGGTCAATAGGGCCCGAAATGCACTTTTATACTACTAAATGTGAGTCCATATACTGTTAAACCCTATTCACTCACTCACTCACTCACTACTATATTATCCTCTGCGCATTGCGCCACAAGGTCAATTACCCCAGCTCAACATGTCAAAGAACTTTGACAGGTTAGGGAAAACATCTCTCTAAAATTGGAGGTAAAAACGGTCGTTTTTGCTTGATAACTTTTGACTTACTCATGATAGCGCTACAAAATCTTCAGGTGACTTACTTTAAATATTGTTACATGCCGGAACAGTGGTTTTCGAATGAAAGTGTGCATAGTCTAATTGTTAACAGAGATCAAAACATGTCGTCTATTCTTATGCAAATTAGATTTACGACAGTTTGTTTTTTCAATACCATCCGATGCGGATAAATATATCCATGGTCGCCTATGGCGGATGTATCTATCTTCGATATATTATTGAATTTATTGGACAAAAACGACCTTTTTTACCGCCATTTTTAGAGAGATGTTTTCCCTAACCTGTTTGACGATACAATACAATACGTTTATTGCACGACTCATAAAATGGTACAAGTATGGCAAACAATATAATTACTATGGTACTATTATTCTAGAATGTATTGTGCGCATGCGCACTCGTAAATTGAAGATTTCAATTTTTTTCAGTACATTAAATTCTATAAATTGCCAACAACAGATTATAGCAGCTCTGATAGTGTAATACCAGAACTAGTAATGGGGAACTTTCAGTACTCACTTCTGAATATTATGTTCAAAATAACTGGATGCGGTCATCTATGCTACTGGATTTGTAATTCTTGAAACTATTCCATGGAAGAAATGAAAATAGTTCAATTTAAGCTTCTTGAATTTTACATGTACAGAACATGATTTGGTTCAGGTTCTTGTAATTCAAATGCCTGTATTTGTCCTTAATATTGAAAATAATACCACTTAGATGTTGCGCCAAGTGTTAAAACTTAGCAAGAAAAATGATTCCTCTCTCTATGATGCAGTGCTAAGAAATTAAGTTCTTATACAAGGCATTATTACTCCCAAGATCCAACTGAAAAGGTATAATAGTTCACTTACAAAAAATTTAACTCACCAGCTTACTGCATTTCAATGTTCTGTTTATCTTAGGAAAAGTTGATAATTTCTCATCACAACACACAGAGAAGCATGGCTATCACCAAAATGATTACATGTATATGTAGTCTTTTACCATCAATTATGCATTTGCAATGAAATAACCCTTTAGAGGAAGGGTGAATTAACAATCAGCAGGAATGGATCTCTTACAAACCTTCCCGAACGACGTAGTTGCTCTATTATACCTATTTTGCTCCTCACATTGTACTAGGGTGAGGATTTAGCTTTTGTATAGTATCTTCCTCACCAAATTGCACTTGAAGACATCCGCCCTAATTGAAACTACTACTAGCAGGTCTCTTGAGCAGGACAAACAGGTGAATGTGCAAACTACATGTATATCCTGACCAAAGTCTATTAAAATTTATGTAAGCAAGTGAGATTTGTTCCAAAAAATTGTTTAAACTTCTTGAATGAGAAATCACATTTTGCCTTAGCATATTAATCCAAACTGGACAGGATCTATCTGTTGCTTTTGAAATTTTAATAATGATGAAAATATGATGAATATACTTGAATATCATAATCAAAACTGTTCAAGAAATAATCATCCCTCCAACAGTTTCATCACTTTACAAGGAAATTAGCAATTCTTACTCTTTCTACAGCAGCCATAAATCTTCAAATTACTCCACCTTATGTAAGAAGGCATATTTGTCATTTGATTTAGTGTCCTATAGAAGGGAAAATAAAATTAATAGTATTCTTCAGTAAATTAGATTTCTTGTTTATTAAGAATAGACAGCAACAGTTCTTCCAATTATTCCATTTTGAAGGAGGCATCTTTTCAGCTGTTTGGATTTATTGTGCTAGAAGGATTTTTTAATTGCAATTAAAACATTGAGAATTTCCCAGGAAGCAGTTGTACACATAACCTTTCAGGATTGAACCTACATGCAGTTTCACTGTGTACTTCGACTTGGATCAAGGCCATGTCTCTACAGGATTCTTGTGACCATATTACCAGATGTATGTAGTATAAGTTCACATTACAAGCGTCTAGTCCGTCATTCATAATCCAGCCGTCGTCCATTAGAGAATATCCGCGTCCATAATCCAAAGACCTATTCCATTTTCCACATAATAGTATTAGCACCAAATTCAAAAAGACAATCATAGTATACATAAACATAGGCTTGTTTCCTGCAAGAGAGAAGCGGTCAACAGTTTTCAATGATGCCGCAAGACATCATGATGTTCCAAAAATATCAAATCCGTATCGCTGATCAGTATTCTTAATCCATAATATTCGTTGTAAAGTCGTCATCTAAAGAATGATGTATCTCAGTCACGCTTTGATTGTGACTGATCATATGAGTACCATGAGGATCTTCAAGTACATGGGTTCATACGGCCCCTAGCCCCGGGTTAAGCGGAATTAGACACAAGTTACGAAACGTAGCGCCATAGATCTTGCACGCTACGTTCGTATTTTGCTATCAGCATGCGATATGTATCGCCAAATTTGAGAAACTTTGCGTGGAGGCGCTTGATGGAATAGCCCTGTTTTATAAGTTTCTGCAACAATGTTTTGTGACGTTGATTAAAATCATCACATTTAACACAGGATCTAGCAAATGCTACTAAGCGAGATATGTATACGCCATATGCAGGTCCCACTGGAATATTACCATCCAGAAAGGGATAGTTTACGATGTCGAAATTGTAATCATCTCTTTTGTCATAAAGTCGACGAGAGAATGCCCGCTTCATTTTTATAGAGATAGAGATCTAAATAAGATGTGCCTGTAGGGCTATCTGTAGTTTCCTTCAAATCCAGTGAAGGTGGATATATATCCTTCACTGCGTCATTTATATAGCGATTATCCACAGCGAGAAGATCGTCTATACAGCGTTTGGTGAATGAGAAGGAACGGGCTTTGAATGGATCGGTTTTTGAAAGCGCCTGCATATAGTCATATTCATAAGAGAACAGATATAGGTCAGCCAATAGGGGTGCACAATTAGTACCCATTGGAATACCTATATGTTGTTGATATATTGTGTTGCCAAATTTCACATAGATATTTTTAATGAGAAATTCAAGCAACTCTATAAACAAAGAAACATCCCATGAATGATATCTCTTGTATGTAGTCGAGCTAAAGAATGCATGATCTGGCTAGAATCCCCTGAGCTATACATGTATTGTCAGAAGTCAGGAGACAGCATTGACCACCACCTCCCTCCTTATAACACATGATGTGAGGTGGCACGCCGCAGGTCACTATTGTTGATGTGCCATGTTCGTGCAGATATCGACTGATCTCGCCGTTATGCTGTAATTCAAATGAAGTGAAGTGTGCCTATAATGTTTGTCTTTCGTACACTTCCAGTTCATGAACTTCTGGCATGTGTCTGGTATTGTAGAAACACTATTGGTATTGTAGAAATAAATGAAACAACATGCGAAGGTCATTCAGCTTCATAAATGCTCAACATTATGTAATGACCATGTGCATTTATGGTGTGCCATTTAGAAAGGCAAAATCCTACACCATATACAGTGAGAACAGCAATAAATATGTTTTCAGTGTATTCAACCTTCAAGTCTTTATTGCGTAGGTATGATCTTGTTAGCTGATATTATTTTTAAGATAAATGTTTCTGATATACCATTTGATAAGGGGAAACCCTCCTCCTCAGGAATACATGTATGTATCAACCTACATGTAGCAATTAATGCTGTTGTGTTTTCAGTTACTGGTGATGCAGTGAATCAATGCAAGGGCATATGAATCACAAAATTGGATATAACCACAACATTAAAATGTAAAGGATTAAACCTTGCCTTGTAGCATATGGAACATCTCTCCGAATATATGAACTGTAACAGATAGGCACATCTATTAATGCCCAAGCCTTGGAATTATTGGATATGCATATACCAGTGACAAAGTCTTGCCAATTGCCTGATAGAGATCAGGTTTGCAGTTATCAATTATCAATTCTGTATAGTTTTAGGGTATTCATATAGATGTGGTGTCTTATTCCGTGCTCCCCCCCCTCCCCCCCCCCACTTCAGTTGTAGCTTTACCCACACAAGCTTGATTCAGTGTTGTGAATCAACTGTCAAAACTGATTTGGAGTGATAGTCATGTGATTGGGCTAGGGCTGCGTATAAATCGACCATGATCGATTTCACGTTTTAGAATCCGTCAATTAATCCTCTGTTCGAACCCAGTCAAATCAAATCTTGATAGAGATCTGTTGATTGAGGAGCAGACCCCTGTGGATGTCAATTAATCGAAAAGGTTTCTGTTAACATTATTTCAAAATCAGAAAGATACCCAATTTTAGTAAAATGGCAAAAACTGAAATCACTTGTATTGAGAAAAAATTGGACTTTGTTATTCTCTGCCCCAGGCGCTGGCTTATCGACAATAAATAATAATCCTGCGCATATGGATTCTCAGATGGTTCAATTTCAAGTTTTACCACTGTGCATTCTCACAGAACTTCACGTATTGCCATGCAAACCCTATCACTCTCATTCTTGACTCAGCTGAGATTACAACGTAATACTGCCAGGACCAACAACGAACAGTTAACATGCATAAGAATTCTCGATCACAGTCTGCGGGCAGTAACCTCCACCATATATCTGTTGTGCCATGTCAATTATAATTTTATTTTTAGTGAAATGTTTTATCACAGCTAATGACCGACCAGCCTTCCAGCCATGGCTCAGATCTCAAGCAACCTCACAATTTTCAACACCACTGAATCACAAAGAGCCTCATTTTCAGTATCTGGATATTCCATTCAAATATTGGGGATTATCAGGAACCTGTAAGATGGGGTGGGGGAAAGGGTTGCATGGTGTGCTCTGCCATGACCAGTGCCCATTGTATCACGATGGAGTGCCCGAACTTATCGATCCATCATTCTGCAGTCAAGAGAAGATCCGGTCACAAAATTGATTGGATAATGTCATTAGGGATATTGGGATGTATGCATTATCTTGCTGTGTTGTAGGTATCGATTCGATATTAATTTCTTTATCTAGATCATGCCCTATTATGGTTCAACATGTTCTGCTGTTCCGTCATATATGGTACTGCATGAACAAAGTTACATCCCATGACTCTAAGCAGAAATTGGGGCCAGTGTAGTCTCTCGAAAATAAATGGAATGAAAGTGTCCATAACAAGGAAAAATTTATTCAGGGATCCATAGGTGCTACGGAACGGCCGAATGAATCCATTTTAAGATATCTATATTTAATCAAGGTACCCATGACGCTGTGTGGTTTCTGAAATTACGCGATTATTGAAGCGTAACATATCTTAACCCCAGCCTATGGCAAATCTGTTTAGAGTTTAGAGAACTATATATCATTTCCTGTATGATATGGAACTGAAATATGGTGATCGACGTTAACTGTACACAATGTGTGACAGCTTTCGTGTATTCTGGAACACGTGATGACGTCACTCCCCCGCTGTTCCCCCTCTGGAAAGTCTACAATTAACATTGAAGTTAATGAGATTTATCATAAAAAAGTACAACTCAATTACCATTCTAACATATATGTTGGGGAGCTAAGATATCTTCTGCGTCTGAAAGTTTGGTAATTTTCTCATACTTAGTTCTATATTTTCCAAGCAAAAATTGTGTCCCGTCCTATCTGCCTCGATCCCCAGTTGAATTTCCGCTGGAGGCTAACAGATCAGCCAAATCTTTTGTTCTCTGTGAGACCCGTGTTCCTCTATCATGTGAATGTTGGAAGAAGCTGTACCCCTTGTCTCTTTATTACCCCTCCCCCCCCCCATCCCTCTCCCGGCGTTGGTCAAGGTCAGTGTAAAACTGTGCTAAAAATGATGCATTTTTCATGGAAAAGAACACTCTCAAAGTTTAAGTTCAGTGTTATAATGATCCCCATATGACAAGTGATTGATCGTAGTAGCGATATGTATACCTACGTCGGATCAAAGCAAGTTGATTTGGAGGAAAGCGTCGAAATATGGACCATCTAACATTCTCCCATCATAAGACTTGTGAAGTGAAGAGCAACTTCGTCACATTTTAAACGTACTGAGTTTGATGCTTACTTAGCCCCAGCAGGGACCTAATGATGCTGTCATTGACCGTATCATTAGGTCCCTGCTGGGGCTAATGCTTACTAAACTCGCACAACTGTATCAAACGATGTTCTCAGATTTAATAGCTGAAATGATAACACCTCACTTGTGTCTCTTTCTGCCGTCGTCTCCACATTGATTGACGTACCGAACTTGCAGCGATACCCGGCATACCGTTGAGTATTTATAGGTTATTGGTTGAATACTGACTGATGTGGACGAGTTCTATTTTTGTGGGGCGAAGACTTGACCTCCGGATACTTTCAGGTCAAGATGGACACCGAGGACCAACAGAAGACAGCAGTAACCATTTGGACTCTGTAATGGACCCGCCACTTTCCAGAGGTTGATGGAGTGCTGCCTCGGAGACCTCAAATGGGGAACGCTCTTGATATATCTTGACGATATTCTTGTGTTCAGCCATGACTTTGACAGTCACTTACATCGTCTAGACCAAGTATTCACCAGGCTAAGTGAGCAAGGCTTGAAGCTGAGGCCCGACAAGTGTTACCTTCTGCAGACAGAAGTAAAATTCCTTGGCCATATTGTGTCGGGTGGGGGCATAAAGACTGACCCTGAGAAGACTAAAGTGTTGGATACCTGGCCACGGCCGAAGTGTGCCAAAGATGTGCGTTGCCTTCTCGGCTTCCTGGGATACTATAGACGGTTTATTCCAAAGTTCTCACAAATAGCCACACCTTTGAATCGACTGATAGGATCTCCTAAGAAAGGACTGGCTCCAATACCATTCATCTGGACTGAAGAATGCCAGTCGGCATTTGAGGAGCTGCGCACCAGATTGAGCAGTCCGCCAGTGTTGGCGTACCCGGACTTTTTCAAGGAATTTATTGTGACAACAGATGCTAGTTTTCGAGGTCTGGGTGCGGTGCTTTCTCAGGTCCAGGACGGCAAGGAGAGACCCATTGCCTATGCCAGTCGTGCATTACGACCTTCGGAAAGGAATGACAAAAACTACAGTGCATTCAAGTTGGAGCTGCTTGCCCTCAAGTGGGCGATTGGGGAGAAGTTTAGGGAGTACCTCCTACATTCCAAAGTAACAGTATTTACCGATCATAATCCACTACGCCATCTGGACACTGCCAATCTGGGGGCGACTGAACAGCGCTGGATTGCTCAACTTGCTGATTTTGACTTTGAAGTGTTTTACAAGCCGGGCAGGAACAACTCCAACGCTGATGCCTTGTCGAGACTTCCAAGGGAACAGAGTGTGGTCGATGATATTACAGACGAAGTAAAACTTACCTTAGCAGAAGTGAAGGCCAGCTTGTGGCCGTACAGCCAGACTACTCCTGTAGACGTTGAAGCAATGGATGGCACTGTTGTTCAAAGTGCACCAGTACAAACTGTGTCAGGAGAAACGCGGGCAGAGTGGCGCAGCTGCAAGAAGCCGATGATGTGGTCGGAAGGGCCTTTTACTACATTAGACGTAAAAGAAAGCCGACACGAACCGAGAGAGCCAAGGAGTCTCGTGGAGTTCTCAAGCTCCTGAGGAGCTGGGATAGACTCAAGTTGCATGGATCTGTGCTGTACAGGATAATCCAGGACTCCAAGGATGGAGCTGAATATTGGCAGATGGTGCTGCCGAAGGTACTCCATGAGGAGGCATACCAAGCGAAGCATGACTACGCCGGGCATTTTAGCGATCGTCGTACACTGGATAGTCTGCGCCGGTGCTATTACTGGCCCTCCATGACGAACGATGTACAGAAATGGGTCAAGGCCTGCAAGAGATGTGCTCTGGCGAGAGATGTGCATCCTCACCCTCACACACCGTTAGTATGTATGCAGTTCAATGCCCCTTTGGAAGCAGTTGCCATCGACTACACTGTCCTTGAAAAGACATCGGATGGATATGAGAATGTCCTTGTCATCACAGACATGTTTACCAAGTTCTGCATCACTGTTGCAACAAAAGACCAAACAGCACCCACAGTGGCGAAAGCACTGGTTTGGTTATTTTGGTTGCCCGGCCCGACTGCATTCTGATCAAGGGCGGAATTTCGAAAGTGAAGTTATTGCGGACCTTTGTTCCTGTTATGGGGTAAACAAAAGCAGGACTACAGCTTACCACCCTCAGGGCAACGGATGTTGCGAGAGATGGAATCGCACCATGCATGAGATGCTTCGCGCTCTTCCACCAGAAAAGAAGAGGCGATGGAAAGACTATCTCCCAGAACTGACATTAGCATACAACAGCCACAGACATTCTTCAACTGGATATCCCCCATTCTACTTGTTGATGGGACGAGACGCACGACTTCCGATGGACATCACCTTGTGTTCAGGAGGGGAACCGGAGGTAGACAACTTGGATGAGCGGGTGAAACTTCATCACGAGCGTCTGAAACTGGCCTGTGATGTGGCAAAGGAAACATCCAGGGAGGCTGGTGCTGCCCGAAAGAGACTGTACGACCGTGTGGCCCCGGCTGCTCTCATACGGCCTGGTGACAGAGTCTTGTACCGTAACCACAAGCCAAGAGGGCGCAAGAAAATACAAGACCTATGGGAATCAACGCCATACATCGTGATTGAGCAAACCAACCCGGACATGCCTGTGTTCAAGATACGGCCCGAGATCGGTAGATCACCGAGCAAAGTAGTACATCGTGATCAGTTAAAACCGTGTACTTTCCCCATGACAGACAAACGACCTTCCCCGAAACGCGGAGAGTTGGAGCCCAAGGGTGCGGTTACACCACCGATACCAACAGGAGCGGTTTCCAGGTGGTATGTCCCTGCATATACAGGATACGATGGTGATGTAGTATATACAGAGCCAGCTGTCTCCGATTCTCATGATGTAGATCCTCCCCCCTTGGAGGAACCCACTTAGCAAGCAATACATTTTCCAGATGATACCGAGGTATCACTCCCAAGACGGTCGATGAGGCAAACCAAAGGTCAACCACCGGATCGGCTCAACCTGGCCATTAATGTTGATACATGTGAGGGACGTGACAACACAATAGATGTAGCTAAATGGTTCGCGTCATGGTGGTCAAGGGATTCGACTGGACCCTAGCGAGTATCTATGATGAACTTATAGTTGTCATTGAAGACAATGACCGATAAGTGGGGGCGAATGTAAGGGTTAATATTTGTACCACTGTGTCCTGACTGACATTACATAATGTATAAATGAAATAGACTGTAGTCCGAGTTACCTCGAATTATCGCCTCTGTGGGACTGATGGGACGGCTGCAGCAAACTCCTGTTGTTCGTCCCATCACTTCCGGTTTAGGGAAAGCAGTTGTACGCAGTTGGTGGTCACTAATGATTTTTGGTTGAAATATCTTATAGAAGTGTTCCACAGGTATGCTATTTTATGTAGTAATCGACATGAATGATTGGTGCAACGAGTAATAGTCGCTATTTTGTATTTAGACTGGTGTTTGGTTATTTATCAGGCGATAAATGTGGAGGACGCTCCAACTCGCTTTAGTTACTATGGTGACAGGGCTAAGGGCATTGAGTATGAAGATGTGGCCAGTAAATCAGCCTACATAAAAGAGTGCGCCATTTATTATTGTCATATGGAGTTACTAGAATACTATTCCCAGCTGTCTGGATTTAGTTATCAAGATATCTTGACCTAGTTAGAATATGATGGGGTAAAATTGAGGACCACGTGGTTTTCTGTGAGTGCGCGTAAGAGTAGTTCCCCCTGCATTGTTGGTGCAACCAACATGCCAACATAAGTTATGTCCCTTGAAACGATTATTTGAACCAAGTCAGAAACAGTACAGTCTTGTTCATGATAAATCAACATATATTGTGATGCAATTTATTATCGATATCTGAACATACACAAGCATCTGTATTATAGGTTACTGGTACAGCTGATATTCGCTAGATTCCTCTCTAAATAAATTGTTTAAATGCAGTTATCTCCATCAGACATGTTCGTACAAATTAGAAACTGTGAATATGTTACAATGATATTAATCTGTTAAACGATCATGTGTAATGTAATGATTTCTTGAATACCTCTTATGTCCCAGAGATAATTCATTCGACTTAATTGTGATTATTAATGCCATTGTTATCGGATAAATATTTAGACAGTGACATTTCATCTTATAATAATTTCCCATTATATGAATTACTGTAACATGTTTGTGCACCAGGGAGCTAGAGTTCCAATACATTGAATATTTGGGGAAACGACCATGTGCCAATTAATTAGTGTTATTACCGTGAACAGTGTGGTAGGTACAATTGTGATATTTCTTCTTTATTTTATATTAATAGCCAGACGACAATGGTTACTAACCGAAGGGTTGTGCGTGTTATGTTATAACGGCGGACGTGGTATGTTATTATGCTATGACATTATTCATATCATCCGATATATTTTGACAAGAAGCGTAGTGTATTTCATTGCATAATGTAATATACTGTTCATTTGATTTCAATTGATGTGCATGATTGATAGTTGAATTGTTCGGATTTATGCATTGCAATTAATCTGTCTGGTAATACAGACTGAGTTAGCTGTTACTATGGTTACTGGTGCGTTATAAATGCATATTTCACACCGATTGAAAATAGTTATGAAATTGTAAGAGAGATGTTACCATGGTTACGTTGTATCGATTGGCGGTAGTCATTGTTAAGATTTGTCATTGATGAAAATCTGTCATATCCGCTAGTAGTATATAAAGAGTTGATTCATTATTCTGTAATCGCGTATTTGGAGTAAACTCATATACTGGCATGTTTCAGAATAATAGAATCTGTGTATTTCTGAAGATCTAATCTAGTGAGTAATCTCATATACAGGGATGTATCAGAAATATGAAATCGGTGTAGTTCTGGATATCTATGTCACTCGAGTCCAGTTATCTAAGACAGCATTGTAAAGCGCTTTAATACACAATGGGCAAACGATGGAATGCTATTGGAATATTGATTGTTTTATTCTCATTTAACATGTTGGACATTACAAACAGTATTTTAATAACGTTGTATTATTTTGTATATTTGCAGCTAGTTGCTGCCCTTCTGCTCTTAATTCAATGTTCCTATTCCAAATAAAAACCATATATTTTGAGACTGGGTTGTGTGGTTTTACTGAGGAGCAAGAGCCTGCCGCTTACACTTGCTTCTTGAGATCCATCTTTTTGGCCGTCAGAGCTTGGTTAGCTTTATGGAATCTACGATCCCGCAAGGAAATGGCATACGCTTTATCCTTCAAGTGTCGTTCCACAGAATTTTTGATAGAGTCGAGGCTTGACGGTTCATACTCTGTTCCATCCTGTTTCCGTATGCTAATGAACAGTTCGGCCAAATAATCGTTTAAGAACTCTGGTGGTATGAATTCGATCAGTCGGGGCTCTCTCTTCTGTTCCCATAGCCATCTCTGCACGTTTTGTATATCTCGTTTCGTTGTTTTCACAGTATTTTGTTTTTTCTGTGAATCTATGAACGTCTGCAGATTTGGAACTGCAACATCTCTCGAGGACGTACTGGTTTCAACACTGATTTTGGACACCGAAATTTCCTCCTCAAATGGTGTAAACATTAAATCAAGTTCATTTCCACTTAGATCGGACAGCCACTTTGCAAGATCAGTCCCAACATTCGTGTCATCGCTCGCCATGTTTATGTTGTTGTCGTCTGCTATTGCACTTGCGTGACCTTTCGTTTGTAAATAAAAAATAGTCCCGGCGGAGCATGACCCTTCGTTGCTAGGATACACTGTCCAATAAATAACTGTCCAATATGGGAGAATACTGGACTCGCGTGCTAATGTTATAAGGATAAGGCAGGGGCATAGGTGTATAATAATTCCTATTAAAACCATTTCTCCCCCAAAATTTTGAGTCACTCCCCCCCCCCCCTGTTTTGCCATTTCCCCCCCTAAAAAAAATATGATATTCTATGGTACACATATGCATACCCAGCATTACTTGTCAAATAATATGAACATTTAACTTATTGTATAACAAATAATAAACACGTTGTGAGGCAATTTGTTTTCAAAGGTAAAGTCTACTAATGTTCAGTGATTAATCCCACTGATTAATCCCAACAACCATAATGTTCTTTTGTGATGTATTTTCTTTTGAAGTGCTTCAGTAAGATGTTCTTTTGTGAGGCAATTTCTTTGAAGTGCTTCTGTAAGAAGTTCTCCTGTAGACAGAACAAATATTGCTTTATTTGCTTGTCTGTGTAAGACAATTGATCAATGATCAGACATTTGCAGATTAGCACCCACCAACACCAACATTAACGATTTTGTGGCTTGATGGGTTATGTGGAGACCTGGAGTGTGTTCGATCTGGCAACACGGACTAACAACGATTGTGAGGGATGGCATCGGAGGTTGAACACAAGACCCAATGGTGTCCATCTGCCGTTCTACATCCTCGTCCCTCTCCTCCATGCCGAGGCATCCCAGCTACCCCTACAGATCCTCCTTGTTGGTGAAAAGAAACTTTGTCGCTATCAGCGGCTGTCCACAAGATCGAAACAGGCCAAGCTCTTCGAGCTGTGGGCAGCCTACAGGGATGAAGACGTGACCCTGAGTCAGCTACGGTACTACGACATCAACGCCCCCACCACTGGTCCCCACCGATCAACTTGAACCAGTATTAACAATGTCTCCTTGATCAGTGCTAGTGTCATGGTGCTATACCTTATGATTATATTTGTTATACAATAAATTGAAGGCGCATTATGATTCAACAACTGTGTGTGTCTTCTTCTTTTGTATTCCCCCTGAGAACACTGCCAAACTACTCGACACTGCATATGTGTACCATAGAATATCATATTTTTTTTAGGGGGGGAAATGGCAAAACTGGGGGGGAAGTGACTCAAAATTTTGGGGGGGAAATGTCTTTTTTGGGGGGGAAATGTCGGGGGGGAAATGGTTTGGGGGGGAAGTGTCTTGTATTCTTAATATGAAATAGGCAAAGCCTAGAAACGAACGAAGTACGGTACCCGGTATACTTCTTTTGTTCGCTTCTGTCTTTGCCTTTTTCGTATCATTTTTTTCTTCTTTTTTTTCGCAAACCATGTAGGTCTTATAGTCACTGTTATATTACGGGAGCTTAGAAAACATAGGCACAGACTAGTGCGAGTTCTTTTAATTTTCCTGGTCGCTTAATGTGGCTTGGTGATTTCTGATGAAATACTGGCAACCCAAAAGTTCCCGAATTGCTGTGGTTGTGGATGATGCGTTGAATATTTGATCAATCGGGAACCGTATTGTTCTTTATCTGACGAAGCAGACTTCCAATATGCTCCACACATTTCAAGGTCCCGAAAATATGAATTATTTTCAGTATAATCAAACACATTCGATAAGAATTGATACTCTGGATCGGATCTGGGATAAGTATGTTGATCGAATATATAAAGCACAAAATATTGGGATGCTTCTTCAATATAAATCAAATTTAAGGAATTAAACTGATAGAATTATTTTAATTTTATCCTTGAATGAAAAATTAAGAATGCCAAACTATTCGAAGAGAGATATTACTAAGAATGGACAGAAATATTGCGATGTTTATACAATAGTTATATATAATCAAATTATTGTAAACAAATGAAAAACAAGACATAATGGTGATTGATAGTTTATGAAGCCAGGACATTTACCCCTGTAGACATTTCCCTAGATATTTCCTCCTTCAAACATTTCCCTTTGTGGACATTCCCCACCCGCCCCTTTTTTTGTACTATAACTACAAATGTGTAACACACTGAAATATTTTAAGATACTGGTTAAACAAGATTTGTATAATTTAGTAAAATATTGTAATTATTGAATTACTTTTTCTTCAACAGGGCACTATTTTGACATGCATAATTCATGTTTTTACTAGGCCTACTTCCAATATCCCATGGTTTCATTGAAGACAAAACAGACATTACTGGGTGATATTTTGTGGAGAATATGATAATATTCACATTGTTTATAAAATTCAAATAATTAGTTCAATCGGCAAGTTTGTTACTTAATTTCTGTACTAGTTGGAAGCTATTGTTCAGTTTGTTATTTTCAAGGTTCTGTGTGGAACCTGACTGAATGATATAATAACACAAATATTTACTATGTATCAATTATCTTAGATACAATGGCGGTAACAGAGGCCCCAAACAAGCTGTTCTGTCAATTACAGCGCCGTCGCCATCCGCTCAACAGGAGATTTGAGATAAATTTCTACAACTTGAGGAAGTGAAAGATTCTGTTAAAAAAAGTGTTGAAATTAGAACTGGACCACTCTTCAGGAGAGAGAAACCCCCCAGTGATGTCACTGTATCAAACAGAATATCAATGTAGTAGCTTTTAATAAACATAGCATAAACATATTTATCACATAACTGTGTTGTTATTCAGTGACATAAAGCCATGACGTAAATATCGTATGTAACTACTGTCTGTCCCAGATAATATATCCGAGACATCACGTCTGATTTATCAAAAAATAAAGATGGTTATAATCTGAAACTTACTCGTGTGGTCAAACATGAATTGACCAATTCTTCTTCCAAGTATGTTCTCCCGACAATAAATAAAAGTGGTTATCAGGAAGATTGTTTGTTTTACGTGTCAAATGCCTGGGTTAAAATTCAGCGCCATTGTGGGTCAGTCCAATGCTGGTAAAATGTCATAGGGGTGATTGGAAGTTACGCCGTCTGTTGTCAGTGGAGACCACTTGACATTCCAAGGGAATAAACTCTCCTGTACATTAATAAAAAGCAACGATGATGGTCGGAGCCATTTCAATTGGAAATAAAAATATCCGAGTCAAATTTTATATTTAGATTACCTTCCTTGATGTGTACCGGACATCCTTACATCCCACCGTTGCTTTGGACTCATCCAAGCAACATGGCGCACGTCGCTCGATTAACCCAGGAAGTGCCTATGTCAAAAACAATTTCTCCCCCTGACCGCCTTTACTTGTTGTCGGGACCCCATACTTGGTAGAAAAATTGGTCAATTCATGTTTGATCACATGAGTAAGTTTCAGATTATAACCATCTTTAGTTTTTGATAAATCAGACGAGACATCTCGGATATATTATCTGGGACAGACAAAATAGTGACATAACACTTTCAAACAAGCTGATTGGATAGTACATGTAGCGTGAGAAAATATATTACCACGCTTGGTGATGACGTCATTGAACTATTTTTCCCATTGATAAAATTTTACTACGAAATACTATGTTTACAAGTGCAACAACAACATAGATATCTGCAAGACGATCATTTTATCCAGATACATGCATCGACCTGCATACTATAATTGTCAATAGCCATACAAGCAGCAATTAATGAGCGGCAATACATTATTTCGACAGTTTTGAGCTTCATATTTTGTATAAAGTACTCACGTACCGTAGTCTGTCATTGTTGTTTGGCGAATCGAGCCAGGCCGCCATTTTGGGTACCGTATCCCGTCAGATCTCGAAAGTAAACGTTTGTGCATTCTTCTGTAATATATCTACATGGAATCTTCTCGATGTTTGCTTATTTCTTGCAATAGATCTGGATGATTACAGACTTCAAAAGAATTACGTACCGTATTCAAAATGATCTGGTCAGCCTAGCTTGTCGTCACGTCGCTGGGAACTCGTCAACAATTCAATTTAATTCAACTTTATTGTATCATAAAAACAATTTACATGTCCATTAAGGACTGGATACAATAACACTCAAACAACTTGTGGGATATGAATATGACAAGGCAAAAATCAAGGAGTAGTGATAACAGTAGCTTGTGACTGGGGAAGAACTTGATATAGATCAATACGAAACCCAGTCCAACATGGCTAGGCCCTACATGTAACCTGTAAATATAGCACAACAATGTTGAGTGCCTTATCTTGTCTGTAAGCGCAGCATCACGGAACAATAAGTTGATAAAATATATTTGAGAGAGAATATCATTAAATTTTGCATTTTCTCAGTTGGAACGCATTGTATATGAAGCGTGCCACTATTGTAGCAACATCATTGGGGGGATCGAGCATGAGATTGAGAAGCTCATCCAAGGTGTAATCAATAACAGTAGGATTAACTTGAACAATAGTCTGAAACATCTGTCTCCTTAAGGAATTATACTGGGTACATTCCAGAAGAACATGTCGCGCGCATGATGACATGCAGCGAACACGAGTGTAACTTGTGGCATGACATGATCCAAAATAAATAATGTATGAAGAACAGCTAATTAACAAGTTACACTTACTGCATTCTGTTGTGAAATGGTCTACGATATTTTGAAATGTTGTGAAAACTGTACAGCCTTAAAAGGTAGGTGCTCAAACTCTGTTGCGTTTTGGAACTATATCGGCTTAGCGTATACAGTAACTTGTGAGGCTGTGACGCGCCTGAGCCACGGACGTTTTTTTTCGTCGAGAAGAAACAAAGCAAGAAAATTTTGAGATAGATTCGATGATAAAATATTTCGAATTATTACGTTTATAATTTACTTAAAATCAGTTATGTGATAAACAGAATCTTACACTCGTGGCTATTTAATATGAAAGTTATGACACTCGTTGAGTAAGTTTCATATGTTGCTCGCTAAAGCTCGCAACATATAAAACTTACTCAACTCGTGTCATAACTTTCATATTAAATAGCCACTCGTATAAGATCCTCTATGTCACATGTATGTTACATTATTGATTGTTCGCCTCATGTAGGTGCTTTTTTTTTCATTCATGTAGGTGCTAATTAGCAAATAAACATCTATTCTATTCTATTGTATTGTATGGATCAAAATAGTTATGACTACGTAATTTAACGTATAGTATGTATACTACCGGTAGCTATTGTTTTATCATGCCGAATTATAGAAAATAATGAATAATAATAGAGAAATGCCCCAAATTTGTTTTTGTCAATATTTCAATTTTGTTAAACATTTGTACGAAGTCATAATACAAAAATATATAGGAAGGGGGAAATGCATGTCCACCGGAGGAAATATCGAAAAATGTCCAGAGAGAAATTTATGTCCACACTGGGAAATGTTTTTGCACCGCTATGTACAATCCAAGGATATAAGTTAATGGTGTATAAATATGAGGAATGTGACTTTCTAAAATTTCGTTTTATCAGTTGTTTGAGTTCCTGGTAAAATTTTGCTGTTGGGCTTCAAAGCTATTCATGAATTGACATCTCAGAATTGTACGGGTCTAAACACAATAAAATCTGCAATAAACTATAGCTTGATGAATGTGTTTGTTTTATGAACTTTACACTTGCAACTTGGTTGTCCGTACCTATTAATATCTAGGCCATAATCTGAAGTGAATGGATGATATCTGGCGGTTCAGACAATCGCAGTGTCACCGTTTACTTGAAAATGATTTCTTGCCTCTTATAATTAAAATCCCCTGTTGATAATCAGGTTGTTGTGACCCCCTTCCCGACTTTTTCTTGCGAACTTTGGATGACCTAATTTATCACGCGGACGTCAGCGAAAGAACTTGAATGGCTTGAAGCAGTCACCACTCCGTAGCAAATGTTTATTTTTTAAATGAACAACCGATTATCTCTTTACGAAACATCAGATCTTCAAAGCCTAATAAATAAGCTTGTTATAGATGGACACGTTATACAGCTTTTTCTTGCCGTAAAACTAAATTTTATGAAATTTCTGCACTGATGTAAAGTGCCATTTTCGCGAAAAAAGAGGCCTGACCTCACTCTGCAAACATAAATTGCGTGCGGGCGTTGTCGAAGTGCAGACGACACTCGGGCGTTTTCGCCAAATATTCTATCAGTCGGAAGGGAATCGGAAGGGAATTCATCCTTGAATTTAATAGCATATTTATCTATTTTTTTTTTCAAATCTATAGCAAATATTATTAGATTAAATTTCGATACTGTTCTAATTTTCGCTATTACCCACACTGCCTCAAATCCAACATGGCAGCCCCCGCAAAAAACGCCCACGCAAACGATGAAATCTGAACACGATAGACTTCGGTGATTGTCTGTCTTTACATGGATGTACATTGGGTTTGTGACATTTGTGTGATTAGGTTCTGTATCTGTATTTTGTCTCATGTAATGCATGTATTTTACCTATTTAACGAACTCCGTTCGTTATTACGTACGTGTAAGGGGTTGAGTGCTGGTGAGGTATATCTGGTAGAATTGAGGCACGTCGTTCCTCTAGTCAGGCAGGCTCCGGCTGGTCAGCTTCAGGTTGAGGTATATCCACTGGTCGGGCAAGTCGCTACTCTCGTCAGGCAAGCAGGCAGGTATAGTTGCTGGTCAGTTTCAGGCCGAGGTATATCCACTGGTCGGGCAAGTCGCTCCTCTCGTCAGGCAGGCAGGCAGGTAGTTGCTGGTCAGCTTCAGGCTGAGGTATATCCACTGGTCAGGCAAGTCGCTCCTCTCGTCAGGCTGGATATCTAGGCTCAGGCTGGTCAGGTAGCGCAGCTTCGGGAGGTCAGTGAAAGAATGAAGCAATGCCTTGAAAATTCCGGCTTTTATAGGAAAAAATAGAAGTACCCGGATGTAGGCGCGGACGTAGGCGAAAGCATCCCCTAGTACCCGGATGTAGGCGCAGACGTGAGCGAAATTCTAGTACCCGTCCATTGGTTCTTTTATCGATCGCTCATTGGCTCTTTTTCTTGACCGCTGATTGGCCCAAATGGAACTGCCCATCCTTCCCAGGTTAATTTACAATCCCCTTTTTGTGTTCAAGCTCTGTATATCGATCGGATTGCAACATTGTTGCAGTTTTCCCTCGGGGAGCCAGGTGTTCGGCGCGTCAGCTCACTCACACAGACACGTAGGCACCAGACCAGGTGGTCACGGTCGCCGCAACATTGTAGCGATCGGATTGCAACATTGTTGCAGTTTTCCTTGGAGAAGCGAGGTGTTCGGCGCGTGAGCTCACTCACGCAGACACGTAGGCACCAGACCAGGTGTTGTTGAGCGAAATCCTAGTACCCATCCGCTGCTTGGCAGAACTGCACAACCCAGAACAAGTCAGGACATGCCTTGATCACGTGATCGCCACGTGACCAGCCCCTTAAATTTTACCCGGGGGAACAAATAAGTAGGTCATTATGCGTTTAAATGCTTAGACTATACTACTAACGTTAATATCAGATACTGCACTATCAATTGATCCTTTTTCATAACCATAACTGAGGGAGTTAGAGAGCTGCTTTTGAACATCAACAGAAGCTAACGCTTCTTGGAACAGCTGTACTGAAATGGCAGTATCCCATATGTAAGATGTTGGCATGGGCTGGGTTGACAATAGGGCTCTGCGGGAAAGGTTACAGTATTTGACTTTCAAAGTAACTGATATACAACAATGATCAGATAAATGACCCACTAGCGGGTGAACTTGAATGTATGAGATTAACTTGCTGGCAATTAATATGTCAGAGACAAGAATATAGTCTACTACACTACTACCAAGCTCCTGGTGACAGGTAAAGTAACTGAGAGAGTCACCCAGAAATCTACCGTTTAGTATGCGTAACTGGCAGCTAATACAACAATTCAATAACTGTGGACCTCTAGCATTTACGGTGGTGTCCTGGTTGTATCTATGTGGTGGAATAAAATCCATAGTATAATCGACTGGAAGGATATCACAAATCGCAATGTCACTATCATGCATAACAAATCATCATATAAGCCACATCGGGCGTTGAAGTCCCCACCAAGAAGGAGAGTGCCTTGGAGTGAGTACTTGGCAATAATAATAAATATATTATATCCAAAAAGTCTTTATCAGTTCTCCTAGTGTATGACGAATTAAAAGGGGGAAATATACAGAGCAGACAAACATATCTTGATCTAAGCCAAAACATTCACTTTTCAATTTGAACCATATAAAATCATCAGTAATATCGAGTATTTGGAAAACTGGTACAATGCAATCCTTGACATAGACCAATAATCCACCAGAAAACTTTGTAGCCTTTTTACAACGAGATAGAGGATAATTATATGACTTAAAACCATCAACATTAAAGTCTGAACCTGGGCTACAATGGGTTTCAGACAAGCAAACAATATCGGAGGTACGGAAAATGGATAAAAACTCTTTGTCTCTTGACTTGTTAACACCAGAAGCAATTAAACCATTAATATTCCAGAAAAGAAATTTTCATTCTGCCTCCAAACATGTTGAGAAAGTCACAAATCGAACATGAATTCCAGAGAAACTTGAAAATACTGTTAAGGATGTCCGCTGGTGGTAAATCAAAGTAATTAACTTTTTGAATAATGTGTGTTGTTGCATTCATAATTGTGTATTATGAGGAAAAACAAAGAAAAAAATATAGGTTGGTGTGCATTTTTTAGCTGTAGGCAACGTTAAGTGGACTGACCCATGCTCAATTTGATAACCCAGAAAGCATAGGGAATAGCCCTAGTTTTGAAGCATTTTCATGAAAAATTCATATAAATAGTATTTAACTTTTTCTTATATTCTAACTGTTTGCAGATAATTATAATGTCTATCAAAACTTAGCAAATTGGATGGATGTTGGTGTGCAAAATTCTCGGCTAGATGGCTTTTAAAGGAAATCCCCATCTCTTAACCTAGGGAAGGGAGATAACCCAATAGAAAAACAGGCAAAATGGCTGCCGAAGTCAAAAACCACCAGCGGACATCCTTAAGTGAAAATTAGTCGACACAGTACAATGTGTCACTATAAACATGGTGTGAACCATAATTCAAACATGTCAAACAAGATAAAATCTGCAGTAACATCAAAGAACATCAGAAACCCTGACACAGTATGAGGCGTGTCATAGGCAAGTTGAAGACCTTCTGTCCCCAACATGTTGAGAAGTACATGTATACTGATCAAACACGGAATCTAGAAAAACTTGAAAACACTGTTAAGTGAAAAATTGACAATCACTGGTTGTGGTTCGAGAATAATTACGTGGCATAGAACCATTAACATTAGACATGTTAAGTCAGAGTTTGACCTACAAGAGATTTGATACAAGCCAAAAATATCAGTGGCATAGGCAACTCGGAGAATAACAGAAGCAACTGACAGATCCACCAGGATTCCAAAAGAAAGTTTTCATGTAACTTTGTGTTTCTAATATGTTTTCAATTATACAAGTCACACACTGTTACCCATGTTATCATGCCAATGAGTGGTAAACTACACAATCAGTAGGGCCAACATATGACGGAAAGTTAATCGCCTCTATCATTCGTGTGGTTCATGCTCCACGGGTGCCTATCAGACGATACAGTATCATAGTCACCACGGTCGTAGTAGTGGTCACGTTCTGAGTAGGTATATTCCGGGTAGTTATCATGTTTCGGGTAGTCATGCTAGTAGTCGGGGCATCTGTAGTATCGTCCATGATCCAGTCTGGCCAGGTTACCAGAGCGTTGAACTGCTTCCGGGTGCTTGGTCTGATAGCCATCAAGACTATCCCTGCGGCTGTAGTTATAGCGTTGTGATGGACTAGACGTATTCTGACGCCTGAATTGACGATTCGTGGCTCATTTGCTTTTCCGTTGCGGGGAGAACGATTGCGACTAGGTGGTAAGTTGAGGCATTGTCTGACAACCGATTTGATGTTGACAGCGAGGACACTGGTACCATCCTTGGAAAGGTGGACTCCATCAGATGAGATGAACTTGGCTACAACAGATCCACGGCTAGATAGGTTGCTGTTGTCATAAATATAGACATTGCGCATGTTCGTGTATTCATGTTGGAGGAGAATGTTTGTCACATAAACTATCCGGTTCAAATGTCCACTGTCCTCTCTATCAATGCCCAAGGACAATACCACTTTCGTAGCCGGCCATTTTCGTTGGATTTTTTTAAACACCTTCTCCATTCGTTCCCTACATTTTGTACTGGAGTTGCTTTTAACATCATTCGTGATGAAATGCAGGACGATGCAAATCATATGGGAGCGTTTCCTCATATAAATCTGTGGAAGCAGCATCAAGGGTATACACTATACGCCTGATGGTATTACAGTCAGGTAAAAGACGACGACTCTCAATATCGGTCAAGTGAGAGTTGCCAAACAGAAGTATGGACCTTTGGACTGTCTTGTCATTTATAGTTCGGGTTGCTGGCCAAGATGTTGATGGGTCTTCATGAGAGGTACGTACTTGAAAACGATTGCCTGTGGGTACTTGATGGGTTGGCTGAAAGGATGTATCCCCTTTTCCGCGTTCAGTGTAAGGAGTATCTGGATGCCGATTACGGTTTGGATTGAGCGCCTCAGCGTAAGTAGCTTTTTGGGGAGGTACTTTGGAATTGAACAGTTCTTGAGCTTTTAGCTGTTCTGTGTGCAGTTTTTCAACCAGAGAAGTTAAGCTCGTAATGCTTTTGGCAGCATGCTCACCATCTCTCTAGACTGTTTAATATGTAGCTCCTGTGTCTGCTGCAGACTAACTTGAACTTTTTCTGTAAGGGAGGTGAGATTGTTTACTTTCCCAACGGTCTGTTCATGGGAAGTCAAAGCAAAATCGCAGGCTTGGGATACCGACATGCTAATTCAAAACAAGCGCGGGGGGATGAAATGTACGAGATTGTATAATAGAGACATCGACTCAAGAACTTATTCGAATCAGCAGAAAAGTCCAGGTAAACCCTCTGCGAGGATTTAGGATTCACCTGGACTTGTGAAGATGGGGTAAACCGACCAACCTCTAAACACCAACATTATCCATGTCCCAATACTTAAATTTAAAGCACTTTGAACATTGATAATCCGGAACCCTGTCAAGATCGACACTATAATCTGGACCCAAGCACGTTATTCGAAGCGTATACTAACAAAGCCCGAATGTATCATCCATGTAAAGTGGAATTGAAATTTAATTCTATATAATACGCCATCTACTGAAGAACATGACCGAGTTTATTCCCAATCAGTACAATATGACTATCGGTTCGAGTTCTATTTCCCTATACGTCGGTTGTTTTCCATCTTCATTTAGGTTCGAAGTGAACGTAGAAATTGACTTGATAAAATGAAGATGGTTATTTTTCAGTTCGTGAAATTGTCTTCAAACCATCTCAGTTATTAGTAAGGAAAGGGATCTTGTGTGAAAATTGAAATTTTGTTTTTAGAAATAATGGTTTTTCACGACGGCGGCAAAACAAACCAAATGAAAAGTGTATATAGACAGCCAGAAAAATGGTGATACTTATCACCCTAAACTGGTGATGACAGCATCACCCAAAAAAGGTGTTGAGTTAGAGCCATTACCCTTTTCGACCATCACCTTAAAAGGGTGATGGCTATCACCCTAAAAGGGTGATCAGCAATAAGTGCAAATGTTCATGTCATCGCCCTAAAAGGGTAATGGCTATCACCCTAAAAGGGTGATGACCTGGGCATGGCCTGGGCCATCGCCTTAAAAGGGTGACGACATTGGCCATCACCCTTTTTCATCACCTTTAAAGGGTGATGAACAGGCATCATCACCATAAAAAGGTAATGGGCCATCACCCTTTTTCTGGCTGTGTACAATGATCAAAATATCGAAATGGTTAATTCAAATATTTAGGGCTAGTATTTACCAACACCTGTAAGTTTCTGTTACTCAACAACCTTTGGAAGAGAAATGCATTGAGCCTTGAATATTTTCATATGTGATGTAAACAGGTCATATGAACATGAATTCCAGAGAAACTTGAAAATACTGTTAAGTGAAAATTAGTCGACACAGTACAATGTGTCACTATAAACATGGTGTGAACCATAATTCAAACATGTCAAACAAGATAAAATCTGCAGTAACATCAAAGAACATCAGAAACCCTGACACAGTATGAGGCGTGTCATAGGCAAGTTGAAGACCTTCTGTCCCCAACATGTTGAGAAGTACATGTATACTAATCAAACACGGAATCTAGAAAAACTTGAAAACACTGTTAAGTGAAAAATTGACAATCACTGGTTGTGGTTCGAGAATAATTACGCGGCATAGAACCATTAACATTAGACATGTTAAGTCAGAGTTTGACCTACAAGAGATTTGATACAAGCCAAAAATATCAGTGGCATAGGCAACTCGGAGAATAACAGAAGCAACTGACAGATCCGCCGGGATTCCAAAAGAAAGTTTTCATGTAACTTTCTGTTTCTAATATGTTGTCAATTATACAAGTCACACACTGTTACCCATGTCATCATGACAATGAGTGGTAAACTACACAATCAGTAGGGCCAACATATGACGGAAAGTTAATCGCCTCTATAATTCGTGTGGTTCATGTTCCACGGGTGCCTATCAGACGATACAGTATCATAGTCACCACGGTCGTAGTAGTGGTCACGTTCTGAGTAGGTATATTCCGGGTAGTTATCATGTTTCGGGTAGTCATGGTAGTAGTCGGGGCATCTGTAGTATCGTCCATGATCCAGTCTGGCCAGGTTACCAGAGCGTTGAACTGCTTCCGGGTCACGGTGGAAGGGGAAACAGCCCTCTGAGAGAGGAAAGTGCATTCTGGGATACAATGTAACCACATCGCGGAGAGGTTGAGGCGAACGAAGCAGGTGATGGAAAATGACAGCTGGAGGTCTTCTGAAGTTTTGAGAGTTGTCGTTTCCCGATGTTCCTGCAAATATATCCTATTGAATAATACACACCTCAAGGATTGCTTTAATGTACATTTCATGTCTCCTACTGTTTTCGTGATCCCGTAAGAGTGTGTACAATTTCCCGATGATCATCAGAAACGTACAGTACATGTGTTCGGAGTTGAAATTAGCGCAAGAACTGAATGAAACCAGCTGATATAACGCAGCAAGTGATGCAGATATCCCTGCAGATTAATGGCAGATCATCTTGTGAGAGGTAACACACTAATTTCTGACAGAAACTCGATCTGACCCAGGACGCCCATGTAGAGAGGAGCGCAACGCCCTCTGTATGAGGAAGAGTCTAGTCGGCTGCCCCCAACACTGACACTGTGAAGTAGTTAAAGATTCATAGCGTCTCAATTCCCTCACCGCTATGCCGACAACGCATACTTTTCTAGGGTGATTTACAAACATAATTACCGCGCACTTACCTTTACCTTCGCGCACTATTGGCCATCATTTTCATTAAAATGATGGTGCGCGATAAATAAAAATACAGAAATGGCCGGCTAGATGGCCTTTCGTCGGCCATATATTAATTACAACCGTTAAAATTATCCATATGGAGCCCCAAATCGAGGGTCAAGAATGTGGGCATTTTCGCCAATGTAAATTCTCTGTATACAGGTATGTCGTTATGGTATTTTTATTTATGGCGCACTATCTTTTCAATGAAAATGATGTCCAGTTGTGCGCAAAGGTGAAGATAAGTGCGCGATCAATAAATGTGTTTGCAAAACCACCATGGAAACGTATGTGTTGTCAGCATGGCGGTGATGGTAGTGAGAATACACCACTGCGTTAATCAGCTAGAGTGCGTGTACAAGAAATATGCTGAAAATATGGAGAATGGCAGCCATAGATCTACTCCCTCATCACTAACTGATCCTCAAGACCCATCCTCCACCCTGAATCCTCAACGTTTCAGGGATCATTTTCCCCACTACTGTCCGTCCCTGTACAAAGTCACTTAAAATTGACCTATGCTTCGTCTTCGTCGGCGTCGGGCCTTACAACAGACTGGTATATTCTGAATAAGAAGCTGCACTCCGTTAACATTCACCTCGTTTTACTACGAGTCGTTTTCTTACACCTGACCGTCACACGGGTCACTGGCACATTACTTTGAGCAGCTTGATTCCTAGCACACTGGAATATAGCTAGAACTGAATGTCTAAGTTCACCGCTATGTTATTTGAGTTGGACGCGATAGCTTAGATATGATAGCCGCCGTCTTGCAACGGTAGGACCCAGTTTCAATCGAAGCCTGTAATAAATTCGCGGCTTACCAAGACATAAAACTGCGATCACTCTGTCCCCTTCCGCTTTAAATACCACCTTCCTTCGCGCTATATATCGCCCATAATATTAGTTAGACACCACTTCTAATCACGATCACATAGGCCCGGTAGCCATTTTCAACAAATATGGACTCGCCCTCTCGGAAAAGCACAGACTCGTACCTCGCTCTCTTCCGAAATCCGAACCTCCACCAGATATCCACGAACGCAGCTGTCTGCTGCAACATGGACAGGAAGACACCCCCTGGGGGTAGAAACGATTCCTTTTTACTCCAACAAAATCCCTCCAGCGAGCGAGTTTACGAAAACGTCCCAAACACTGAGCATATGTGATGATTAGAAATGGTGTCTAACAAATATTATGGGCGATATATAGCGCGAAAGGAGGTGGTATTCGAAGCGGAAGGGGCAAAAAGTAATGGCATCGCAGTTTTATGTCTTGGTAAACCGCGAATTGATTACAGGCTTCGATTGAAACTGGCTCCTACCGTAGCAAGGCGGCGGCTATCATATCTAAGCTACCGCGTCGAACCCAAATAACATAGCGGTGAACTTAGTATTCAGATCTAGAATATAGCATGTAAAATCAGAAGGTGTCGGGGTTTAATATGTTTTTTTAGCTATTCAATTCGACAAATATTATTGCAAAATTTGCATGATGCTATTATCATCCTACCAGGTTATGCAGTGTTTCTTCTCCGCTGTTTCACCCTATTCAGTGTCAAGCTATATTTTCTCTTCCTGACAGCGCGTGTTCCTGGAATAAGAAATGGTCATTTTGCAGGACTTATTCTCTCGAAAATACATGGTAGAAGATATTTTCTACATGACAGTGGGCTACCAGTAACTCACATGGAACTAGAAATATAGAGCAAGTGATACACATTCAGAAACTGGAATCTTCTGGAATGCATCTCACAGAACTCACTCTCAGAAAGCGATCATTTCACAAAATATGGTCCCATACAGCCTGTCATCTCACGTATGATTATTTAATACATATACATCACGTTTATGGTCTCATTGGTTGGTCATTCACATAAAAACATTCACCGAAAGGCGACGAAGCAGTGTTCTCGAAAGTGACTGTTCCTCTTGACATCGACGTTACAATCGCCTACATTCATAGTGTGACCCTCCCTGCAAACGGGTTACATTCGCCAAATATTTAAACCCATGAATGAACGTTTAATCACATAGGCCACTATCGAACAACGTTCTGCATATGATTACACCATCGATATATTTCATATGCCTGAAAACTAAAGCTCTCGGTGATCTCAGTTTCTTTAAATCACTATTTTTCTGTCCAATTTGGCACGTTTGATTCGCTCTGGCAAATGTAGTGCCCGAGTTGTACACGTTCTCTTGGTCATATGCATTATGAAATACATTGTATGAAAGTGTATCCCGAATCTATGTTGGTATGGGCCTTCAACGCAAAATATCTGGCAAGATTATCGCCGTAATAATCATAATACACGCGATCATTTCTCACCTTGGTCACCGGTAGCTGACATTTTCCTCTCAACATCGTAGTTACATCCATCCCAGAATGCACTTTCCTCTCTCAGAGGGATGTTTCCCCTCCCACCGTGCGGGTGCTTGGTCTGATAGCCATCAAGACTATCCCTGTGGCTGTAGTTATAGCGTTGTGATGGACTAGACGTATTCTGACGCCTGAATTGACGATTCGTGGCTCATTTGCTTTTCCGTTGCGGGGAGAACGATTGCGACTAGGTGGTAAGTTGAGGCATTGTCTTACAACCGATTTGATGTTGACAGCGAGGACACTGGTACCATCCTTGGAAAGGTGGACTCCATCAGATGAGATGAACTTGGCTACAACAGATCCACGGCTAGATAGGTTGCTGTTGTCACAAATATAAACATTGCGCGTGTTCATGTATTCATGTTGGAGGAGAATGTTTGTCCCATAAACTATCCGGTTCAAATGTCCACTGTCCTCTCTACCAATGCCCAAGGACAATACCACTTTCGTAGCCGGCCATTTTCGTTGGATTTTTTTAACCACCTTCTCCATTCGTTCCCTACATTCTGTACTGGAGTTGCTTTTAACATCATTCGTGATGAAATGCAGGACGATGCAATCACATTGGAGCGTTTCCTCATCTAAAGCTGTGGAGGCAGCATCAAGGGTATACACTATACGCTTGCTGGTATTACAGTCAGGTAAAAGACGACGACTCTCAATATCCGTCAAGTGAGAGTTGCCTAACAGAAGTATGGATCTTTGGGCTGTCTTATAGTTCGAGTTGCTGGCCGAGATGTTGATGGGTCTTCATGAGAGATGAGTACTTGAAAACGATTGCCTGTGGGTACTTGATGGGTTGTCTGAAATGATGTATCCCCTTTTCCGCGTTCACTGTAAGGAGTATCTGGAGGCCGATTACGGTTTGGATTGAGCGCCTCAGCGTAAGTAGCTTTTTGGGGAGGTAATTTAGAATTCAACAGTTCTTGAGCTTTTAGCTGTTCTGTGTGCAGTTTTTCAACTAGAGAAGTTAAGCCCGTAATGCTTTTGTCAGCATACTCACCATCTCTAGACTGTGTAATATGTAGCTCCGGTGTCTGCTGCAGACTAACTTGAACTTTTTCTGTAAGGGAGGTGAGATTGTTTACTTTCCAAACGGTCTGCTCATGGGAAGTCAAAGCAAAAACCCCAGGCTTGGGATACCGATATGCTAATTCAAAACAAGCGCGGGGGGATGAAATGTACGAGATTGTATAATATAGGCATCGACTCAAGAACTTATTCGAATCACCAGAAAAGTCCAGGTAAACCCTCTGCGAGGATTTAGGATTTACCTGGACTTGTGAAGATGGGGTAAACCGACCAACCTCTAAACACTGACATTATCCATGGTCCCAATACTTAAATTTAAAGCACTTTGAACATTGATAATCCGGAACCCTGTCAAGATCGACACTATAATCTGGACCCAAGCACGTTATTCGAAGCGTATACTAACAAAGCCCGAATGTATCATGCATGTAAAGTGGAATTGAAATTTAATTCTATATAATACGCCGTCTACTGAAGAACATGACTGAGTTTATTCCCAATCAGTACAATATGACTATCGGTTCGAGTTCTATTTCCCTATACGTCGGTTGTTTTCCATCTTCATTTAGGTTCGAAGTGAACGTAGAAATTGACTTGATAAAATGAAGATGGTTATTTTTCAGTTCGTGAAATTGTCTTCAAACCATCTCAGTTATTAGTAAGGAAAGGGATCTTGTGTGAAAATTGAAATTTTGTTTTTAGAAATAATGGTTTTTCACGACGGCGGCAAAACAGACCAAATGAAAAGTGTATATAGACAGCCAGAAAAATGGTGATACTTATCACCCTAAACTGGTGATGACAGCATCACCCAAAAAAGGTGTTGAGTTAGAGCCATTACCCTTTTCGACCATCACCTTAAAAGGGTGATGGCTATCACCCTAAAATGGTGATCAGCAATAAATGCAAATGTTCATGTCATCGCCCTAAAAGGGTAATGGCTATCACCCTAAAAGGGTGATGACCTGGGCATACCCTGGGCCATCGCCTTAAAAGGGTGACTACATTGGCCATCACCCTTTTTCATCACCTTTAAAGGGTGATGAACAGGCATCATCACCATAAAAGGTAATGGGCCATCACCCTTTTTCTGGCTGTGTACAATGATCAAAATATCGAAATGGTTAATTCACATATTTAGGGCTAGTATTTACCAACACCTGTAAGTTTCTGTTACTCAACAACCTTTGGAAGAGAAATGCATTGAGCCTTGAATATTTTCATATGTGATGTAAACAGGTATAGATTTGAAAGACTATGTGATTTATTTGACACCTGTGTTGGGTCAATCAATCAATCACTTTATTGACATGTCTGCATGCCTATATATCATCAAATTAAGAAATAATGTATATTCATATGCGTGCTAAATCGTTATTTTACGCACGGTTAGTGTGGGAAAGTTGATATTTTAGGGCAAGGGCGAGGCCCGCGCCCTAAAATTTATAAACTTTACAACACTAACCGTGCGTAAAATAACGATTTAGCACGCCTATGAAAACATTATTTCTATTCTATTGCACTACTCAAATCGATTATCAACAAAGATTACAATGTAAGGTTGAAATCATATTTAAACTCTGACAATCTTTCTCCCCTTTTTTGAAAAAAATCGTCCACTGATGTTGGGACGATACTCCCGTCTCGGTTGGCAGCGTGCCAATGTCAGTGGACGAGATTATGTGGTCTCTCAAATGGGGAGTGGTGTTGTCCGCTGAAACAACAGTTAAACTTGAGAAGGAAATTTCATCTTGTAATTTTTTGTTTTTGTTTTATTCGATTGTTACTTGTATGAAAGCAAACGTCCCTTTCCTTATCCGATTTGTGAAATGGAATCTCCTAATGAACACCTGCGCTTGACACATGTACATTTCACATAACCGTGGTAATCTTGTAATTATTGCACCGGTTAGCTGGATGTTATTGACACAAGTGTCAGAGAATACAATACATGGATGTGACAACACATACAGGCAAGTATTTTGAAGTATACATGTTTATTGCTAATTATTATTCAAGCATGAAACATAATATTCTCTCAATTTATGCGGATTGTTTCAATTGTTTGATATCCCTGGGATTAGAGAAGTCATCTCGCTCAAACGGAAGTTCAATCACCATAAAGCACATAGAAACAAACATGTGGAGGTCACATAGAAAGAAAACTTTTATCACGGGTGGAGTGAATAACGAGCACATCTGTCCGTGGATCTCGTCTGATGGACTCTGTTGGAGTATTGTTCTAGAGAAGATATAGCACACAAAGATACCAGCGTAAACCATGGTAGCCAAACCGATAGTTTTCGATCTTCCTTTATATGAGTTATTGTGTTCCGTAACCTGAGCACCAGAGCTACATTTGTTACCACGGTTCCAACAGAAAGGAATAGTTCGGCGAAAAAGTGCCGCGATTTGAACCACTGACCCATGCACTCTGATCTCATGTCATCCTGGCTATTCAGCAAATCGCACACCATATGTAATAAAACGGATCACATGAACAGTCCGGCTGTACGGATTATCTTGATTTCTGGCTGCTTCTCCTTCATCGCTTTATTTGACGTTAGCCCAGGGCTCGTTCTGTCTTGAAAATGTGTCAATTCAATGCCGTGAGTAATGTCGTTGGCAGCACGTGATATGGAGATGCCGTCTATCTCAAATCGACTTCTGAAACACGAATATAAAAAAAACCCATCAGTATACACATGGCAATATATGGCTATCACAGATATTAGCTTTACTCCACAGAAATGAGGAACATGGTGTAATTACAGGTAGTAATATATGGCTATCACAGATATTAGCTTTACTCCACAGAGATGAGGAACATGGTGTAATTACATGTAGTAATATATGGCTATCACAGATATTACCTTTACTCCACAGAGATGAGGAACATGGTGTAATTACAGGTAGTACCTCGGGCTATCCGATAGGCTGCTTGAGGTTTAGTATTCGGGTATCGGTCGGCTTAGTCAAATATGGACAACGCGAGAAACACCGCTTGGCAGTAGTAGTCAGATATCAATAACTATTGCATTACTCTACCCCAGAATGTAAGTGACTCCTCCCCCCTCCACCCCCTCTCCTGCCCCAGAATGTTCACGCAAATGACCTTTGTAAAATGTTCCAACTTTTTATCATTTTTCTGACCCCGGTACATTGACCGGTACTGAGACAGTTTCAGAAAACAATGGAATTATATCGACCGGTACTGAAACAGTCTCAGAATGGAATTACATCGATCGGTGCTGAGAGAGAATAAGAAAACAATGGAATCGGCCTGCGAAAAGAGAATCGCTACGGTCCAATGTCTACCAGGCTAAGCTAGTTGCTGGACAATGACGTCCTTGTACCGACTAAGAATCGGGCTTTCCCACAGGCTGCTTGAGTCTTGGTGGTCGGGTACTAGGCCCTACTGAGTCCGTCTAATATGGACAAGGTGGGAAACACCATTTGGCAGCATTTATCACATTCAGATATCACTAAAGATAATTAAATCTGAACAACCCGGGCGTTTCCAATCAGCAAACTAAGTATACTATTTCTAACGAACAAATTCAGTTCTAAAGAATTTACATCAGTATATAAACATATTATGCAATCAATCGTCACATTCCTGACATGGTAGTATTGGTTGGGAATATTTTTGTACACATGTATCGTATACTGTTATAAGAAATAATTTTTTCCTGAAATAAATTCTAATAGAAATGTCGACTTACCTGAAAATCACGGGGGTTTCTAATCAGCAATCGACGTTTATTCGTGCAGTGTATAGAAAACTGATGTCTGCTGATTGACTGATTTTGTTTGGCTGGCATTCAATTGAAATACTAGACTTATTCAGGCCACGTTCCTTGTGTGTGATTTACCGCATGATCACAATGTTTTTATAGACGTCTTGTTTGCAACCCTCACTACTAACTGGTAAGTGCTGTTCTTCTCATCAGTGACAAATTCCCTGTATAATATCCCTCCGGGCAGATGCAGTCTGTCCCAGTGCGGCCAAATCGTTTTCAATGCCGATGATAGGTGTGATATTGCTGACCACTCTGGTCTACAGTTGGCGTCTTCAAGAGCAATAATGACGGGCCATATGTTAGGATCCTCTAGCTGCTGCTGTCTGATTGCCTCAGGACTCCAAGATTCAAGAGCAAGCTGGCGATCATTATTTGATTTTGGACTACTTCTTGTCGTCACCCGTACTGTCTCAAAGTCATAATCTGAATCACTTGCACCGAGGGCACTCACAGTATTTGCCACTTCACCCACTGCGTCTGCTTCCTCATGAGCTTCATTACTCGCAGTTTGATGTTGAGCACAGACTTTGCATGGTCGCCTCGATAATGCATCAGCATTCGCGTGACTCCCCCTGCTCTATGTTTCACTTCAATGTCATACGTTTCCATCCCCTGTAGCCACTGCGCAGACTTTTCATCCAACATACCGCTGCATTGTCGGTACGCAGCAGAACTTTCTGTCCATATAAGTAAGGGTGGAAATGTTTTAGGGCAGTGACTGCAGCTAAGAGTTCCTTCCGTGTCGTGCAGTAGGATCGTTCATGTGTTTGCCTTCTTGTTCCTGGGCTAGCACTGCTCCGACAGCAGTGTCACTAGCATCAGTGTCCAGAGTGTATGGATGTCCTGGAAGCGGATATGCTAACATTGGTGACGATGTTAGTGCTGTCTATAGTTCCTCGAAAGCATTTTGGTAACTTTCTATCCAATTGAAGTGGGACCCCTTTTCATTTAGTTTGTGCAGAGTTCTTGCTACTCCTGCAAAGCCTTGAACAAATCGACGGTAGTAGGAACACAAACCGAGGAAGCTACGCACCTGCTTGACATTTTCTGGCTGTGGCCAGTCATGATTCGCGGATAACTTTCCTGGATCAGTACGTGCACCGTCCACAGGTACAACATGTCCCAGAAAATGGACAGACTTCTGAAAGAAGGTACACTTTGATAGCTTCAATTTGAGATTTGCTTCCTCGAGCCTCTCGAAAACATGCCCAAGTCTGCGGAGGGTTTCCTGGAATGTCTTATCAGGGACTACGATGTCATCAATGTATACTAGGCATTCCTCCCACTCGAGCCCTATCAGAACATCCTTCATTAGACCCTCAAATGCCGAGGGGGCATTAGCAAGCCCAAATGGAATAATACAGAACTGGTTGAATCCTTGTCTCGTAGAAAATGCTGTCTTCTCCTGATCCTTTGGAGTCTTGCCGATCTGCCAGAAGCCATAGTTTAAATCCATGCAGCAAAACCATTTCGATCCACTAAGAGAGACATTCATCCACTATAGGCAGTGGATAGGCGTCCTTTATCGTCACATCATTTAGACGTCTATAGTCTAAACAAAATCTAGTTGTCGAATCCTTCTTTTCAACGAAAAAGACAGGTGAAGCCCATGGGCTTGTGGAAGGTTTGTTTACACCACGATCCAACATCTTCGCAACTTCCTGTCTCTCAATTTCCTGTTTAGCAATATTGAGTCGCAGTGGTGGCTGTCTTATGATCGCTGCTGTTGCTATGTTAATTCTATGTCGAACTCGGTCTGTGCTACCAAGGTCACCCGGTGATGCAGAGAATACAGCTTGAAATCGTATTACTAAATTAGAGAATGCGCTACTCTCTTCTGTGGAAAGATAGGTAGTACATCTTTCCACATCTTCATCAGATGCTGTGGTAAATCTGCGGTTTTGGATTGAACTGTCTGAACCTGGTTTTAAGGTATTTCAGAGATTGAATTAGGTTCGGTGGGAAATTTAAGCCGTACGACATCGGCCATTACAGGTTAGTTTTTCTAGCTTTCTTGCAATTACCAGGTGACCCCATGTTAAGGCGTTTACTCCATCAGACGTCCATGATACTCATCCATTAATATCAGATGAGTTGCTTGAGCTGATCTGTCATCACAGCTCCCGCGCTAGCGCATCTAATTCCGTTTAAGCCGGTGCTAGGGGCCGTGTGGATACTTCATAGTCTCCAGATGAACAGCTGCAATAAAAGCGCGGCTGAGATATTAAGGCTACGTCCGAGAATCCACCGTATTCTCAGGTCTGGATGTTAGGTGTCGACGAATACTTTCCTGTAGGGTCATACGGTTGCTTTTTATTCACCAGACATCGTCAGTTTTCCCCACCTCTTGCATATCGCTCCAATCATAACATGATCTGCATACCCCCAACCTGGAATTTGGATACAAGATTATTTCATTTTCACTAAAGTTGACCACTTGGACTGACTGCTCCTTTAGCCCCGTCTGAACAACACCTTGAATCATTCTAATGTTCTGATTTTGCATTAACTCTTGAGACAGTTCAAAGAGAGCCAAATACTCACTGCTCGGTATTTTCACCATTACCCATGCCATGGAACTGTTGACAAATGTTTTATTCGCACCTGACATGTCATCTCTGCTTCACTCCGTATCCAACAGGGTATATCCATTACCGATGTTCGTAGTGTCAGCCACTTAATAGTCAATAGCATTTACATGCTTAAGGAGGAAATCTTGTCCAAGGATTGCCTCTACTCTGATGTCACAAATAACAAATTCATGGATGTAGTGGTTTTTCCCTAGTAATAGTTGAATGTCAACATATCTATAAGACTTCAGCCGTTCACCGTTTGCTTCCATAATGTTTACCGTCTTATCATGATGCAAACCTCTCTGTAATGCCACATGCACCTAATCAAATTACAACACATATAAGGGAAGTGGGAAGAGGTGCATGACTTCACAGTATAGCCTTTCGGTTAACCTATTCTAAAGCACATACCACGAATCCAACGATTCGTGATATGTGTTGTATCTCAGGTACGCTTTTGTTGTACCTGTTCATGTGGCAACTTGGATGATATGACCACACGGCCCCTAGCACCGGCATAAGCGGTATTAGATATAAATCTAGAGAGCTACGATGGAAATGCTCTGACAACTCGTATATTGGTAATTGATGAGCTGATTCGCTGTGACAACTCGTACACTGGGAATTGGTGAGCTGTATCGTCGTCAGATGAAAATGACGGCATTTAACACAAAAGACTAGTCTGTAAGGCCCGATGTCGACCCAGCATCAACTTACCACAAATGCCAACATATATCAAAGACCAAAAGGTCTGTACAGGGGGCGGGCCTCGGGGACGAAACGTCCACCAGCAGAACCTCGCCATACACAGGTAAAAATTACAACACATATAAGGGAAGTGGGAAGAGGTGCCGACATAGTGACAGAGCCACATGACTTCACAGAATAGCCTTTCGGTTAACACCGATTTGGACAATAAAGATAACGTGGACCCACTATCTATCAGGAAGTTAACCTGCTCTCCTTTGTCAGCTATCCATTCCTTGGCAAAGAGCCCATTGTCCCACTTATCACCTCCAATGGATGCCTGGCCAGAACGTAGAGTTCCCTTTTGCACGCATGATGTCCCCTCTAGACTATCAGCTATAATTGTTGTATTGTCTTTTATCAAACACTCTTTATCTTCACCTACACAGCTATTTTAGGGCCTCGTCTCGCCCGTCAACCCCTGGTCTACTGAGCAGACGGAGAACCATTTCCATGGTCATTCGGGAATGTCGCTCCCTCTCTTGCTCGGGGATTAAGCGGACATTCTCTAACAAAATGATCTGGATAATCACATAGATATCATTTATTATACCTGCTACGTTTAGGAGGGTGTGAGTTGAAACTTCCTTGACGTCCTGTCTTTTCCAGCATATCTAAACGCTTCAGGACGCCTTCCATCGCAATTTTTTCAAATTCTCTTGGGGTATTAATTTGGTCATTATCTGATCCAGCTTTGACAAATCGTACAGCTTTCCGTTTGTCCTTGCCATCAAGCATCGCTTCAAAGCGCTCAATTACTTCAGCTGCTTCGGCTACAATATGACATTCCAGCCACATTTCATCTCGAGAGAAATGGATTTATACAACTGATTTGAGGCCAACACCTCCTGAGTAGTAGACAAAAGCTAAATCGAGTCACATTTCACCCGGATGTAAAAATGACGTCACTTCCGGTTGGTGTGAATGGAGCGTGACCTTTGGACATGTCCAGACTTGTCTGTGTCTGTTGATGTACTGGGGTTTTTCCCGGTCGCTGGGAAAATGGTGGACAATGGCGGATAATGGTGGATAGTGACCGGAAACACCCGAAGGTGGCGGCCAATGGCCGCCATTTTCCAAGATGGCGGATAATGGCGGCTAGTGACTGGAAAAATCCGAAGGTGGCGGCCATTGGCCGCCATTGTGGGGAAAAACGTATAAAAGGGGTGATTTTTAGTGGTTTGGTGTATTCATTGCACTACCCAACGGAGCTATCTCACCTACCTGCCTGCCTGCCTGCCTGCCTGCCTGACCAGCCTGCCTGCCTGCCTGCCTGCTTGCCTGACCAGCCTGCTTGCCTGAACCACTCGTACGAATGAGACGTGGGGAAGATTTTCATTTTACCAGTGCAACTTCACCAGCCTATTTCACCGTAGCAGCTACTGACCAGCCTGAGCCCACAGTCATGGAGTCATCCCAGCGAGTTAAGCTTCAACATTACCGTGTTCGCCTCATTGATGAGATGCAGCATGTGGCCGAACTATGTGATCTGCTTATGGAGGAAAACATAATCCTTAAACACGGTGTCGAAGATATCATGGCGCAGAAGACCACTTCACGACAAAACAGAGCCCTCATCGACGATCTACTGCGCCGTGGCCCCTATGCATTTCTAGCCTTCGTGGAGGTGCTGAAGAAGACGGGAAATGAAGAACTAGCAGATCTACTTCAAGCTCAGGATTCAGAAGATAATATCTTAGTCATGGACATGGACATCGCCGAAGAGCGTACAGCTACCAAACGTACGCACCAAGAGTCTGGTGTACCTGCCAAACCCGGTGCACGACCCAAACGGCCCCGACTAACACCTTTAGAAATACCTGAGCAAGTCCTTCAGCCAGTACCCCAGCAAGTGCCTGAGCAAGCGAAAAAAGAGGTGCTACTTCCTATGTCTGTGCAGGAGATCAATGACATTATCCAGCAGGCCTACCAGGCGGCCCACACGAACACTTGGGAGCTCTCACCCTATTTAACTGTGAGTGTCAAAGAAGAGGAAGTGCATTTTAACGCACCGGCCTGGGACGACAAACCACCTAAGCATATCGCCTTGACGTTGGACACCTGGCTAAGAGTACAGGCCATTGATTACACCGTCGATGCGGTCATTGACCACCAGGGGAGTGACGAAGCGAAATTTTATGTGGGTGACGACATCTTTGTCAGCTGTTCTACATTCAACAACATGCTCCTCGTGCATATACGGAAATGGAAAATGAGGTCAGATACGCAAGAGCGTATTCCTTGTTCTCAGGGCGTCACCCTGAAAATAACTGCGTGGCGGAAGCTGCAGAGTCTCACAGCTGTAATTCATGAAGCCCTGTCTGACCAGGTGTCTCAGTATATTTATAAGAAGTACATCGACACATTCCTGGATGATCTCAGACCCCGCATTCGACACTTGCGTATCCAGCAATGTGCAGGCTGTGTGAACAAGAACGGGCTCTTCAACACGCATACGTGTGTGGACAATAGTATACCATCAGACGCGCTCATCACTGAGGCACTACAGGACGTGAACGAGGTGCAAATTGCCCAGGCATTGGAAGCTGCCTGTCCACCCAGAATTCCACGTCAACAGATTGCCACCTTCATCTACGTGCACCAGGGGCGGAAAGACGATGATGAGTTCAAACAAGTCTTGTTGCATAAATATTGAACATTTCACACAAGTCTTGTTGCATTGAACATTCAGACATTACCGTATTCCTACATTCTATGTTCATTCTACGTTCATTGAAGCGCCTTGATAGCGTATAATTGTATCAAAAAAATTCAATACCCAGAGTCTACTGTGGTGAAGACGTTCATTCTACTGTGTTAGTCTTGTTGCATAAATATTGAACATTTCAAGTCTTGTTGCATTGAACATTCAGACATTACCGTATTCCTACATTCTATGTTCATTCTATGTTCATTCTACGTTCATTTAAGCGCCTTGATAGCGTATAATTGTATTAAAATTCAATACCAAGAGTCTACTGTGGTGAAGACGTTCATTCTATTGTGTTAATAACAATAGTAGAAATTCAAAATGGGTGTTAGTGTTCATTCTTTGCAAAGATAATTGTATTAAAAAAATTCAACACTAAGAGTCTACTGTGGTGAAGACCTTAGGTTTTCATATGGGTGATGGGAGCTGGTGTTTTTTGTGCTTTGAGTTAGAAGTTTCCTCTTTCGAAAGATTGGGGTGGCCCTGAAAAGGGCCTTTGGAAAGTGTTATCACACTGTTTACGGGCGGAAAATTTTCTTCACGCCAGACACCCACGTCCTACACACAGGGCACTTTATCTTTAAATGCAGTTCCTCCGTCTCACTGCACTGGCACGTCCCCCCTATACATGTTAGGGATACCAAGCATACGGGAAACCCCGGTAAATTTGAAATAAATCGGTTTACCTCCGTAAAAATACGTGAGGTGTGTCCCTCACAGCCTTATAATGTCACCCTGAAAATTGGAGCAGGTTTATCGAAAGAAAAACCTACCAAATTTACCAGGTTTTCCACACCACCATACCCATAACCTTACGGGTCTAAAAATCGATAAAATCATTAAAAATAGTGGGTTAGCCTGCCGCTAGCCTTCTGAATTTTTCACCGCTACCCGATAAGTTCCCCAAGTTCAAGTTGAAATAAGTTTTACAGGTCAACTCACATTTATTGCAAAATGAGACCGGTTTAAAGATGGAAAAGAAACACAAAATTTCAGCGAGCCTGAGCCAGCACCATCTTTTAATGGATAGATTTCGCTCACGTCCGCGCGCTCATGCGCGCGCTCTACGGTTAGACTATAAAATAACGCGCAGTGTCTAGCCATTCATTCACAACTACATCATGGCTATGGCGGAACAAATGGATATTGATGGAGCGATTGACAACCTATTACAAGAGTTATTGATAGATAATGAACTAGAACACCAACCGGTAGAGGGGGATTTCATCGATATGGCACACGACGAAGATTGGCTTGACACCATCTTACAAGACATATTCATAGATGATGAACAACAACAACACCAACCGGTACAGGGCGGCGATATTGAACACGCCGAAGGAGGAGAAGAGGCAGCGGATGTCACCACCAATAGTACTCTCCAATACCAACGGTTTCAAGCAGTGCTACAAGATGTCTTCAAACAGCATGAAGAACAAGCCCAAGCTCAACTCCTACAAGATGAGTTGGGAGAAGAAGACCAAGAAACAGAAAGGGGGAAAAAAAGAAAAAGAACAGATGGCTATTTTACAGCCGCCATTACTGGGAGAAGACCAAGAAAAACAGAAAAGAGAAGAACAAGAACAAGAAGAGATGGCTATTTTACAGCAGCAGCAAGAGATGGAGTACTACTCTTCCGCAATAAGAAGAAGACTGGGACCAGACACAATATGGAAACCACCACAGTATTTACGCTGTGTCGAATGCTCTAGGCGCTTCGCTAAATACGCGATTTTTCCATGCGGCCATCACGCCCTGTGTATATCCTGTATTCACAGACATGCCCGAACAACAGAGCCTATGTCCACTGACATCCCCATAGAGTGTAAACTCATTGCCCTCGAATGCCCGGTGTGTGCCCAGAGGCGGGAAAACCTGACCCGAGCGATGTAACCCCTTACATTTTCCAAAGGCCCTTTTCAGGGCCACCCCAATCTCTCGAAAGAGGAAGCTTCTAATTCAAAGCACAAAAAAACACCAACTCCTGCACATGCACACACACCTAGGTAACAATAGGTAATTAACACTTAGTAAATGGAAACTTCCTACTAACAGCGCCCAGGTATTAGTATGAATGTACGGTAACCGAATAATGCCGGAAATAGCCGAGTGTAAACAAATTTTCGTTGTGGGAGATTGGTAATGAGAGAGGTGAGGAGATTGAGTACTACCGAGGTGGCCCGGAAATAGCCGAGTGTAAAAAAATATTTTTTGTTGTGAGGTGTGGGAGATGGGTAGAGGGGGATTTTGCATGGGTTGGCCCTGAACACTGAAAAAAGGGGTCTACTGTGTTTTGGAATTACAAGCGTCTAGTCCGTCATTCATAATCCAGCCGTCGTCCATTAGAGAATATCCGCGTCCATAATCCAAAGACCTATTCCATTTCCATATAACAGTATTAGCACCAAATTCAAAAAGACAAAGTATACATAAACATAGGCTTGTTTCCTGCAAGAGAGAAGCGGTCAACAGTTTTCAATGATGCCGGCAAGACATCATGATGTTCCAAAATATCAAATCCGTATCGCTGATCAGTATTCTTAATCCATAATATTCGTTATAGAGTCGTCATCTAAAAATGATGTACCTCAGTCACGCTTTGATTGTGACTGTTCATATGAGTACCATGAGGATCTTGAAGTACATGGGCTCATACGGCCCCTAACCCCGGGTTAAGCGGAATTAGACACATGTTACGAAACGTAGCGCCATAGATCTTGCACGCTACGTTCGTATTTTGCTATCAGCATGCGATATGTATCGCCAAATTTGAGAAACTTTGAGTGGAGGCGCTTGGTGGAATAGCCCTGTTTTATAAGTTTCTGCAACAATGTTTTGTGACGTTGATTAAAATCATCACATTTAACACAGGATCTAGCAAATGCTACTAAGCGAGATATGTATACGCCATATGCAGGTCCCACTGGAATATTACTATCCAGAAAGGGATAGTTTACGATGTCGAAATTGTAATCATCTCTTTTGTCATAAAGTCGACGAGAGAATGCCCGCTTCATTTTTATAGAGATAGAGATCTAAATAAGATGTGCCTGTAGGGCTATCTGTAGTTTCCTTCAAATCCAGTGAAGGTGGATATATATCCTTCACTGCGTCATTTATATAGCGATTATCCACAGCGAGAAGATCGTCTATATGGCGTTTGGTGAATGAGAAGGAACGGGCTTTGGTGGATCGGTTTTTGAAAGCGCCTGCATATAGTCATATTCATAAGAGAACAGATACAGGTCAGCCAACAGGGGTGCACAATTAGTACCCATTGGAATACCTATATGCTGCGATATATTGTGTTGCCAAATTTCACATAGATATTTTTAATAAGAAATTCAAGCAACTCTATAAACAAAGAAACATCCCATGAATGATATCTCTTGTATGTAGTCGAGCTAAAGAATGCTTTATGGCTTCCGACATTAATATATCTACGATCAGTTTTCTTGAACACAGATACTATTATTGAACTTATACGGTCAATAAGGTCCTGATGAGGGATTGTAGTATAGAGAGTGAGAAATCCCATGTGGATACATGTCTGTACGGTATGTGACCTTTAGCATCAAGTTCTTCCGTAAGACATTTTGAGTTTTTCAATATCCACATACATTCAACGCCAGAGTTCTTGAAAATAGTGGCGCAATACCTTTCCCAAATGCTTTTACCTCCTGAAGGGCCCTCGTCAATAGGGTTGAAAGAAGCTTGGTGGTGCAGCTTCTAGAACCAGCTATGAATCTAGCTTTGTATGGTGATTTATGCATTTTGGGAGTCCAGTATATTTTTGGTATGTCGCTATGATTGGTTGGAAGACAAATACCTCTTTCCTTGAGAAACTTTTTGTGATTGTTAAATAAATCTTCCAGAGTAAATGCAGTTTGGGAGTAAGTAGACGTATTTGATGAAGATATGTCTACACTCAATTCTTTAACCAGCACCTGGTAATAGTAATATTTACATATGAATATTATATTATTCGGAGCTTTGTCTGCTGGGACTATGACGAATTTACTCTGGAGATTTGCTAGAACTTCTTGCGAATTGAGGTTTCTCAGTACTTGTTTTGCTAGGGGAAGAGAACTTCTGTCAATATGGCGGATTGTTTCAACGACCTTGCTCTTGGTGAGGTCCAGCCAATCAGCGAGTACTGTAGGTTCAACTTTTTCTCGCTTAGACCAATCAATAACGTACTGTTCTAATGCAGACAGGACTATCTTCTGGTCCGCCTTCAGATTTATTCTTCTTGGCTCTCTATATTTAGGTCCTTTCAGGGGTTGGTCCTTTTAGGGGTTGGCCCTGAAAAGGACCGTTGAGGGCAGGGATTTTTTTTGCGGTTGGAGATTGGTAATCATAGAATATAGAGGAGAGGAGATTCACCATGTAGGACCTGATTTGAATTGAATGTGCCAAGTTAGAAGTTCCCCTTTCGGTAGATTGGGGTGGCCCTGAAAAGGGCCGTTAAGGTCAATTTGTTTACCCTGTTTTATTCAGGGGGAGTTTGCCTGTCTACTCCATACTGGCGGAAAAGTACCGACCAGGCTGTAATGTGTATCGGCCAGCCTGTTGTTGTTGTTCTTGTTGTTGTTGGCCAGGCTCTCGCTCCGCATCGTCATCAGAGGAGGAGGAATCTACCGGTACATCCTCCAGAAAGCGTGCTGGTGGGATTTGTGGCACGTCTCCTATGTCCACGAACTCTTGTTGTTGTTGTTGTTGTTGGTGTTCGTCTAACAGATCTCGGAGACAGTCTAACCAGTCTCGGCCCAGCAAATCGGCCGGCACCCTTGTCACTAGATCATGGAGGTCGGCCCAGACGAGCGGTGTGATCTTGGTGTTTTCCCGTGTCCACTTCTTTATCTCCTCCAGCCAATATACTCTCACGGCCCTCGCCAATTCATCTGTCTCCCGCCTCTTTTTCGCTGCACCATTGGTCGTGGACATCTTCGCTACACGGCTCATGATATTGCTGTATAGGTCTTGACAGTATGAGAAAAGTGGTTTGAATATATTATATGGTATTATACTGAAACTAGAGTAGATTTTCATTGGCTGTTTCAACGGGGGTCATGCTCGTTCATTGGTTCTGTCTCCGGCCTCGCCATTGGTTCATATACGTGTCGCTGATTGGCCCAATAACATGAGCAGCATACCTTCCTGGGTTAATTTTCAATCCGCTCTTTTTGCACAAAATTGATATAGCAAATTCCCATGTTAAATCCATTCGTATCTCTATAACATTAGAGTTGAACTACGCGTCGCTGATTGGTCCAATTTAGGCGCCACTGATGCCTGCTGGGTCACGTCAGAATCCTCTCATTTTGCACAAAATTGGTATAGCAAATTTCCCAGGTTAAATCAATGCATATCTCTATAACATTAGGGTTGAACTACGCGTCGCTGATTGGTCCAATTTTAGGCGCGAGTGATGCATCCTGGGTCACCTCACAATCCTCTCATTTTGCGTAAAATTGGGTATGGCAAATTCCCAGGTTAAATCCATTCGTATCTCTATAACATTACACCCCGAATGATGACGGACTTTCACGATGGTGCGAGTGATGCATTCTGGGTCAACTCACAATCCTCTCATTTTGCGCAAAAATGCTATAGCAAATTCCCAGGTTAAATCGATTCGTATCTCTATAACATTACACCCCGAATGATCACGGACTTTCACGATGGTGCGAGTGATGCATCTTGGGTCAACTCACAATCCTCTCATTTTGCACAAAATTGGGTATGGCAAATTCCCAGGTTAAATCCATTCGTATCTCTATAACATTACAGCCCGAATGATCACGGACTTTCACGAAGGGGAGGAAAATAAAAAACTATAACGTATACGGGTACGGATAGAGAGAGGCACGAAAAAAACCTATAACGTGTACGGCTACGGACTAGGGGTTTAATAGACACTACCGAGTGATCACGGACTTTCACGAAGGGGCGATGGAAAAATAAAAAAACCGCAATGTGGACCATTCGATATATATAGACCTCCCTCGGTGTTTTGTCATTCACCACCATGGCAGCGCACGGAGCACTTGGGGAGCTTGCCTTGTTCCAACTCACCCCCCACGTCACCCTGATCGTCTATGACCATCAACTGCAGCTCATCGAAGAACAACCCCGAGAGGTGAAGCTATGTTTAACCCTAGCAGGATGGACTCTATTGACACGGTTGTTACAGGGAAAAGAGCCCGAAGTCGATTTCATGCACGCAGGAGTAGGTGTCTACCTACGAAGTGGTAGAGATGATTCTTTTTTTCCCCGGTTAGAAGAGCGTGGTGGTCCCGCTATCATACTCCGGCCGGCATTATGGCAGGCGCTGAAAGCTATTATCACCGACGTCCACGACTTACTGTACCCCGACGCGAACTCTGTGGCTACCCGCACTCTTACACATGGCTGCACCCTATTGTTGTACCCCAAACGAGTGGAGCTCATCGATGACGACAGTAGGTGTTTTTGTGCGTCTGAACCCAAAGCGCGTGTCTCTTTGTCACCGGAAGGCTGGACTACCTTGAAACGGCTGTTGGGTGACCTGGACGGTGATAGCATTCACCTGTGTGACGACGTCTACATTTTCCGCGGTCCCTATTTTGCTCGACTCCTATGTCTGAAGCACGGTGGTTTTACTCTGGACCCTGATCTATGGACAGCCTTGGAAAAAGTAATCCCCATTGTCGATGAAGTACTATATCTATAGGGTGCACACAGGCTAGAGTGTCAGTGTCTACTCATGAAGCGAGCACACAACAGCGCAAGGAAGAGGGGGACAGGCACCCGAAAGGGAATCCGAAAAGCTGGGCGGCAGGAATTCACGTGGCGTACCACTGTGAACAAGGTGTTAACAGATTTGTATTACAACCCTACCAGTCCAGCCGCTTATAGCGCTGTGGGAGCGCTCGCTCGAGCTGCACATTCCCAAGGCATCAATCGAACTGAAGTTCGAGAATGGTTAAAAACCCAAGACACTTATAGCTTACATCGAGCAGCCCGACGACATTTTCGCCGTAACCGAGTGATCGTAGGAGGCGTAGACGCACAATGGCAGGCCGATTTAGTCGATATGAGTCGATTTGCACCCCACAATGATGGACGTC